>JBAMJV010005775.1:60000-121230 GCA_037951105.1 Echinarachnius parma
GCCGGGTGCCAGCTCCGATAGTTTAAAGGGATAGTTGAGTTCTGGTAAGGAGAGTACAGTTTTGGTGAAACTGAATTTTAGTAACCAAAACCTGCATCATTACATTACAAACTAATAGTTATAGCTAGAAAGGAACACAAAATTACAAATGACGTAGTAAAGATCATGTTATCATTAAAAAGGAGCCGTTAAAACGTAAGAGGGCGCTCTCTAAACACTCATCGGTTTCAACCATTTTGAATAAAATATTGTGCATGTGATGCTTTGTTGAAATAGTGATTAGATAGAGAAATAACCAACAACTATTTAAATACCTATTTTGTAACTTTTTGAAAAGAGGAAGCATTTTTTTGAATTTTTAACGGCTGGTTCAAAATTCTCTAATAAACCTGGGGCCCCAGGTTTATTACAAATTGTTATATTTATGGATATTTCGGACGTCTCTGAACCGATTTTGATCAAACAAAGATGATTTTATTATTTAAATATTATGCTCTTTCAAATTTGACCCTCAGTTTTTCATTACCTCACAAAAAAATAAGTAGTCTAGCGCCCTCTCTACCAAAACTCAACTATCTCTTTAAGCCTTTGTTAATGACACAATCCAAAACGGCCGCCAAAACATGGAAATGTCCCCCGTAAGCCCCCAAATGTATGTAACCTCAATTCCAATCACATTTTACATGAATGTAATATATTTCGTTCCTTGAGTTAAAGGGATAGTTGAGTTTTGGTATAGAGGGCGCTACTCAAAATAATTTTGTTGTGAGATAATGGAAATCTGAGTGTCAAAATCGAGAGAGCATACAATTTGAATGACAGAATAAACTTTATTTTATCAAAATCGGTTCAGAAATGGCTGAAATATCCATAAACATAACCATTCTTAATTTTTTTTTTTTTTTGATGCTTCCTCTTTTCAAAAATGTACAAAAGTTTTTTTTTTATATAGTTGTTGATAATCTCTCTATCTACAGATCTAAGCACTATTTCAACATAACATCACATGCACAATATATCATTTAAATTTAAAATGGTTAAAACCTATGGGTGTTCAGAGAGCGCCCTCTTGAATTTGAACGGCTCTTTTTTTTTTTTTATGATAACAGGCTTTTTACTTAGTTATTTGTAATTTTGTATTCCTTTCAAGCATGGTGGAGTAACTATTAGTTTGTAATGTAATGGTGCAGATTTTGCTTACTAAAATTCAGTTTGACCAAAACTGAACTCTCTTTACCAAAACTCAACTATCCCTTTAACTAACATGTGAATGAAACATAGTAACCTCGATCCTTCGAACTCTCATATCCCTTAAAAGAAAGTGGTTTTGCCGATTCCTTTTTGTTCATTTGCATTTTAATATGAAGGTTTTCTTTTAAGGGGGCATGCACCTGGGGTACATAATATGTATTTGTGTCTCAGGCGCCCCGTAGCAACGACCCTGCTGCCAGCGTGAGTTTGGTTGATATGGAGGGGTTGGTGCACGCCACTTATGGGGTGATAAACCTCATTATCTCCTTGTTTTGGAGCAATATGTTATTTATTCTTTCATCAAATCATTGGAGAGTTCGTGTCTCCAGTTCCTTCATTTATCTACGCTGTCACCGGTCCGTCAAGCATATTAATTTCATGACCAAAATATAACTATTACCATATTCTTATAATTTTGTTGAGAGTGAGACCTTGATGAATGTTTGGAGGCAGTTCCATGGGAACGTGAACAAGTTCTGGAACAATATAATCAGCTAGATTCCAAATGTTATTTTACCGACCTCTTATTATAGTATGGTTTTGGATAGATTAATGTATGACAAACGTTTACTCATTGTATACAATTTTGAAGAAAAAAATTATACACGATTTTTGTTGTTACTAGAATGAATAGCAACCAACATGAAGTTGAACATTTGGGTCTTCATACTTAAATATATTTTACACTCAAATTTTGCACCTTCAGAAAAGTCAATAATTGTTTTGAAAATAGAAGACAATAGTAGAAGTGGACACCCACACTATAGTAAGTATGGTATAAGGGGGCACGGCATTTGCCAGAGTGCTTTGCTTCCTCTACATAAATAAATGGTGTCTTCAAATAACCATAGTTCTCTCATTTATAGATTGTCAGTGCTCAAATTTTCAGAGATAATTTTTTCTATTATGTCTCTTATAATGCAATAATTCATGGGTCGCCCCTGTTTGAATGTCCTTTGTATTTAAATGTTAAATGTAAGGTTCGCATGAGGCTTGCTAGTTCGTGCCCCCCCCCCCCCCCCCCACACACACACACACCACAGTTGTACAATAATGACATGTATATTGAATTGTTAATCCCTATTATTTGAGTAAATAAGTGTACATAGTTTTAATAGTAATTCCACAATGATTTCACAACAAAATAAAGCTAGTCATTATTATATAATAAATAATGTGATCACCATAGTGAACAGACATTTGGTACCTCGTAGCAATGTGGGTCATTCATCATCATCATCTGTGATGATGTATATATACATGATGTAGTTGCTACGCGATATCTCGATTATTTGTTCTGTGTTGCCAGCTTTCTTTGTCAATAAAGCGCGTGATTGAAATTTAAAATAAATGTATAGGTGCCAACATTTATTCTGATATGAGTGCGCATTGTTCACATGTCTGTCATATATCAGGTAAATGAATTTCATGACCAAAATATAACTATTAACACACTCTCATAATTGTGCTGAGAGTGAGACCTTGATGACAGTTTAGAGGTAGTTCCATGGGAACGTGATCAAATTCAGAAACAAATCGTAATAATAATTATATCCCCCACCCCCCCCCCCCCCCTCCCCACACACACACACACAACAAAACCCACACAATTTGGCAAAAATAACAATAATTATAAGTTCTGTTGCAAAATAGATACATATATAACGTGCGCCCCCTAAATATGCGCGCCCCCACCCCCAGTCACCTACCCAATCAGTCCCCTTTCCCTTTTCCCCTATCCAATCACTCATGTTATAATAATCAAATATTTAGCATCATTGACGTCTTTTCGTATTATATGTTCACCTATTATTACTTTATTGTGTTGTTGTATTATTTTGTTGTTTTGTATTTTCTACAGTATTAGGCCCATATCTTCCTGTTCTTCTTTCCCAATGCAGTTAGCGCCTCGAGTGACGGTACATGTCCGCGGGTTGTTGCAAAATGTCCTACCATTCGGTTGCCTGATGGCAGGGCGGTCCAACTCGTGCCACAAGAGGGCGACAAACACATCAGCAAGATGTTTGGAGACATGTTCGGACACAAGTCCGTCTTCTGCTCCCTACCAGGTAATAATATGTTCCCACAACAATTCTATTATGTCATTACTACCGAAACTAAATTGTTAATACCTTTAATGCAAAACACGATACACACAAAACGAGTTATTCCCCCCCCCCCCCCCTCCCTCTTTTATGCATATTTAGCCACGAAATTTACCTTGCGTTTTTTTTCTTTTTTTTCTTCAAAATGCATTTGGTCTTACAATTTCCACATTTAGTTTTCCTCTTTTCGCAAAGGAATAATTGTAAAAGCGTTCTCTAAACCAGAGTGTTACTATCATTTAAAGGAAATTAACAATAATTGTCTTACAATAACAGTAAAGGAGAGAACAACGCTTGCACCGGCCAGAGCTTCTCAGGACGCTACCATGATGGGAGAAGCAACATCGACCCCACCAGCAACAACAGCTGCTTTGGTTCGTCCTACCATATCTGCCACATTTACTGAGCTGTCGACAGGTCCACCCTCAGCAACTTCAATTGCTTTGCCCGCTAAGCTGCCATCCACAATTACTTCAGTGATAGCTACCACCTCAGATATGACCGCACCTCGAGCAACTTCTATGACTGAGACTACCACACATCCTGCAACTACTATGACTGAGACAACCACACCTTCTGCAATTACTATGACAGAGACTTCCAAACCTCCTGCAACTACTATAACTGAGACTACCAAACCTCCTGCAACTTCTATGAATGAGACTACCAAACCTCCTGCAGCTACTATGACTGAGACTACCACACCTCATGCAGCTACTATGACAGAGACTGCTACACCTCCTGTAACTACTATGACTAAGACTACCAAACCTCCTGCAACTTCTATGAATAAAACTACCACTCCTCCTGCAACTACTATGACTAAGACTACCACACCTCCTGCAACTACTATGACTGAGACTGCCACACCTCTTGCCACTACTATGACAGAGACTACCACACCTCCTGCAACTACTATGACTGAGACTACCACACCTCCTGCAACTACTATGACTAAGACTTTCACACCTCCTGCAACTACTATGACTAAGACTACCACTCCTCCAGCAACTACTATGACTGAGACTACCACACGTCCTGCAACTACTATGACTGAGACTACCACTCCTCCTGCAACCACTATGACTGAGACTACCACTCCTCCTGCAACTACTATGACTAAGACTGTCACACCTCCTGCAACTACTATGACTAAGACTAGCACACCTCCTGCAACTACTATGACTGAGACTACCACACCTCCTGCAACTACTATGACTAAGACTACCACTCCTCCAGCAACTACTATGACTAAGACTATCACACCTCCTGCAACTACTATGACTAAGACTATCACACCTCCTGCAACTACTATGACTAAGACTACCACACCTCCTGCAACTAATATGACTGAGACTACCACTCCTCCTGCAACTACTATGACTAAGACTACCAAACCTCCTGCAACTTCTATGAATAAAACTACCACTCCTCCTGCAACTACTATGCCTAAGACTACCACACCTCCCGCGACCACTATGACTGAGACTACCACTCCTCCTGCAACTACTATGACTAAGACTATCACACCTCCTGCAACTACTATGACTAAGACTACCACACCTCCCGCGACCACTATGACTGAGACTACCACTCCTCCTGCAACTAATATGACTAAGACAACCACACCTTCTGCAACTACTATGACTAAGACTATCACACCTCCTGCAACTACTATGACTAAGACTACCACACCTCCTGCAACTACTATGACTAAGACTATCACACCTCCTGCAACTACTATGACTAAGACTAACACACCTCCTGCAACTAATATGACTGAGACTACCACTCCTCCTGCAACTACTATGACTAAGACTACCAAACCTCCTGCAACTTCTATGAATAAAACTACCACTCCTCCTGCAACTACAATGACTAAGACTACCACACCTCCTGCAACTACTATGACTGAGACTGCCACACCTCCTGCCACTACTATGACAGAGACTACCACACCTCCTGCAACTACTATGACTGAGACTACCACACCTCCTGCAACTACTATGACTAAGACTATCACACCTCTTGCAACTATTATGACTAAGACTACCACTCCTCCAGCAACTACTATGGCAGAGACTAACACACATCCTGTAACTACTATGACTGAGACTACCAGTCCTTCTGCAAATAATATGACTGAGACTACCACACCTCCCGCAACTACTTTGCCAGAGATTACCGCATCTCCTACAACTACTATGACAGAGACTACCACAATTCCCACAACTACCATGGTACAGACTACCACATCTCCTGCAACTACTGAGACAACCACACCACTGACAACTACTATGACAGAGAAAACCACATCTCCTGCAACTACTATGGCACACATTACAATATCTGCATCTACTACAAAGCCATTAACTTCATCGCCTCCACTCTTCGATTGCGACTACATATCTCAAACAAGTAAGAACCCATGTCTTGCAGCATTTCGAAAACATCAAAGAGGAGCGAAGCATTCCTCAATATCTCTAAGAAATGTATATATCAAGAAGCTTAAACTCGTTATTTGTTCAGTTTTGTAACCAGGAATCCAAAGCGTCCCCCTACATTCCCTATAAACCAGATCGCCAACCACAGGGCATTCGCTCCCTATTCACCCCTTCCAGAAGTTGTTGTTCATATCACCAGTTGAGTTTTGGTATAGAGGGCGCTACTCAAAATACATTTTTTTTGGTGAGATAATGAAAAAATGAGTGTCAAATTCGAGCATACAATTTTAATGACAGAATAAACTTTATTTGATCAAAATCGGTTCAGAAATGGCTGAAATATCCATAAACATAAACTCATTATATATGCAAAAATAGCTCGTGATCGCGTTATCTCAAGAACGGATTGACGGATTCTGACCAAACCTGGTACATGTATGTATCTTAGGGAGCCAATGAACTGATTAGATTTTGGGGTCATGAGGTCAAAGGTCAAAGGTCACAGACCTCATTATATATGCAAAAATAGCTTGTGATAGTGTTATCTCAAGAACCGATTGACGGATTCTGCCCAAACTTGGTACATGTATGTATCTTGGAGAGCCAATGAACTGATTAGATTTTGGGGTCATGAGGTCAAAGGTCACAGGGCTCATTATATATGCAAAAATACCTTGTGATCACGTTATCTCAAGAACCGCTTGACAGATTCTGCCCAAACTTGGTACATGTATGTATATTGAGGAGCCGATGAACTGATTACATTTTGGGGTCATGAGGTCAAAGGTCAAAGGTCACACGGCTCATTATACTTGCAAAAATAGCTTGTAATTGGAAATCTCAAGAACTGAATGTCAGATTTCAATCCAACTTGGTACCTGAATGTATCTTAGAGAGCATTTGTAGTCATTATATTTTGGGGTCATGAGGTCAAAGGTCAAGGTCACAGGACTCATTTTGTAAAATTATCTCAAGAATCGGTTGACAAATAACCGTCAAACTTGGTACCTATATTTTGAATTTGAATGAGGGCAAAGGTCAAGGTCACTTATATATAGCTCATAATTGTGATATGTCAAGATCTGATAGACAGATTACCATCAAAATTGAGTTGACAGAATTAATTCTGTGTATGTTAATTTGGGCTTGATATATATAAATCGCGCAATGACGGAGGCATCATTTTCGACTGCGCGCAGTCGAAGATCCATCTAGTTAAAAATGTTTCCTCTTTTCAAAAATTTACAAAAGTGGGATTTGAATAGTTGTTGATAATCTCTCTATCTAATCACTATTTCAACATAACATCACATGCACAATATTTTATTTAAAATGGTTGAAACCGATGAGTGTTCAAAGAGCGCCCTCTTGAGTTTTAACGGCTCTTTTTGAATGATAACAGGCTTTTTACTTAGTCATTTGTATTTTGTATTCCTTTCAAGCATGGTGGAGTTATGCCTAGTAGTTTGTAATGTACTGGTGCAGGTTTTACTTACTAAAATTCAGTTTGACCAAAAGTGTACTCTCTTTACCAGAACTCAACTATCCCTTTAAAATGATGAAATAAGATAATCTCATATGAACTAGTCTTTTGACAAGCCTGTCTCGTCTGAGCTGAGTTGAATGCACGGAACGACTGGACAGCGCGAGTAACATGCACACTCTCTGCTCGTGGCTTCGCCACTCGCCGGATAGTCTCCACCACGCGTTCAGTCGTTCCTGCAGCGCAGCCATTTAGACGCGATCGCCTTGTTTAAAGGCTACATATCTGCATATGAACAGGATAGTAATAATATAGGTTTTCCCGCTCAATTTGGCGATTGTGTCATTCGAATTGATAAAAGGAGCAAACGAATTCGCGCGTTTTGCGATCGCCGTGTCAAAGCAGCATTCGAATTCGTAAATAGTCGTTCAAAATCACTTAGGAGCAAGTGAATTTGCACAAAGAGCATACCTTTTCATCAATGGTCATTCGAATTCGCGAAAGGGCAGTTGACAGTTGGCTGCACATTCGCGAATTCGAATGCCCATAAATGAACTTCTGTGTCTATTCACGAAAGCTTATGCGTATGCATGAATTCGCTTGCACTTATTCGGAATTTGGAAGACCGATACCAACGATTACGCGGTAATGCGTGAATTTGAATGACCCTTAATGAATTAGATTGAAAACAAGTGTAAAATTGAGCGGGAAAACCTATAATAATAACTCATTGAAATTATAGTTTTTAAAATATTTGTCCTTGTTTGACAGTCTCGGCAGGTCCCGACGATATTCCCTTTTCTACCGACGACTTCACATTCTCTCTCTCATCCGTTCCGTCGGAAATGGAATACGACCTGAGGGTTCACTTCCGGGTCAAGGCCGAGAGGGATGTCCATGTGTTGCTGGCGTCAGACATCACTACAGAGAGTTATCAAATCGGTGATTTTAACTAATAAGATTATGTTAACTTATAGGGTATTCCATCACTTGAGTCATATTGGGGAACGGTAACATAAAGTCCATCACAGAGAACATGCGTGAGTGCGTAAGTGTGTTTTTGTTGATGATAGAAAAATATAAATTCAACAGGTTTGTAGCTTTTGCGGTTAAGCAACATTTTGTCCGTGTGTCAAGTTCACTTAGCTAATTTCAACTCAATCAAACGATGGGAAATACAATCTAAACAGTAGGAAATAAGTGTGCTTATTCGTCTAAAGGCATTGTTTACCATGTGTGGGTGCTCACCGTTGGGTTATGTCAACATGACGCCCACTGTTTGGGTTGGCCAAATCCTTTCCTACAACTCTTAGATTGACTCGTATCAAGTTCATTATAAATACTATCATTGTTACATTATTGCTTGTTGCAATTATTTCATATTAACTCATTCATCTACTTCTCATTTTATTTCGACAGTCATTGGAGATACCACGACGACTGAATCTGGTTCATCCTTGATACAGAACACGGTTAGAGTCATCAATATTCCCCTCGTTGGCCCAATTACACTCCCCAAAATAGACTTTTTGGTAGAGAAAGGAGCTCCATCACCACTACAAGGTTCCGAGTTTGTGGAGTTTGAGCTCGTCTACAAGGACGGCACCCTGAAGCTGTTCGTCGACCGATCATCAGAACCGTTCATGGCAGCTAACGTGTTGGAGTCTATTCCAATCTACTCAGTCGGCTTTGCGACGTCTAAGGGGGGAACGGTGGAGTATGATGTGTGCCGACTGTAGCCCAATGTAAGGTGCACACTACAAATTAAAATTTGCTCAATTGTAATACAGAGCAAATGTCGATACTTGTTTGGCTTTCTGTTGCCCCTTACCATGACAAACTTGTAGTAAAGAAGGTATTTGGAAACTGACTTTGCCTTGAAGCGCAATGTAAATAATGATTTAATTATTAGTACTGTCGTGTTGATTTATTTGTCATTTGTTCACCTCGTCTTTTTCTAGTTTTACTCCTGTTTTGCTTCTGATTTAGCTCATTAGCATAAATTCGATTTGTATTTTATTTCGTTAATCACCTGACTGAATATGCAATGCTCTAATGCTTGTAATGCTATTCAATGATGTATATCATGATTACTTCTCGTTGCTTTAGGAGTATTTTCCTTCCCTGTAATATTTCAAAAATGCTTCTGTGAAATATTTAAAAATATAAGATGTATATAAGTATGTTCTATATAAATAAAAACTGTATTGGCCTATATTGAGTACAGCATGTCGTAATTATACTACATACTATTGCTTTCGTCATAGTATTCGATGTTTTACTACATTTTATGTAATGTCTAGAATAATAGTGCAAAATAAAATTTCCTCCAAACATGAAAATGTAATTTATCAAAGATAATGTACAAACATGTATATATTGAATGCAAATTTATACTTACTATAATTACTTTATCTGATAAATATCGCTTCGAAGTAATGCATCTTCATGTATAATGCAAATTATTTAACATTGATAGTAAAGGTATTAAGCATAAATAATGTTTTGGATACAAAGATACACAATAAAGTAATTATATTTTTATCATCATTTTAATTATGGTATTATATACTTATTTCATAAAAATCATTGTTAACTTATAAATCACCGGTCGTTTTACGGAGGGGATATTGTTATATTTATATATAAACACTAATTGCGGTACATCCGAAGAAAGCTTCAAATCAATAAAATAATTAAAGCAAAAAGAACTGGACGGTTTTATCGATTGACAAATCATACAAGTGGGGATGATAATATTCAATAATCCATATTCTGCGAACATGGCAAACCCACTTGTGGACGTAGTGTGGCAAGATTGGTAGAGCGCGCGCTTTCCGATCTCTAGATCCCGAGTTCGAACCCTGCCCACTCCGTTTGCCCTTCAGCAAGACATTTAATCCAGTAGAGACCCAGCAGTAGAGACCCAACAGTAGAGACCCAGCAGTATAAATGGGTACTTGGTCGGGTGTTAATTAGCCTGGGTGCTATCATATGGCTGCCATTGGCTAGTATGCTCCCCGGGGAGTTGAGATGGTGCGCAAGATAATTGTGCGGGTTTGACCTGTACATGATGACCAAGGGTAAAAATAAAAGCGCATATAGGGACATGCAATTGTGCTTATGTGTTATGCGCTATATAAAAGTGTTTCATTATTATTATTATTCATAGTATTTCGACATTTTATCAGAGCTCACTAGGCACCTACCTACGTCATTGTTTAAAGGGTACCACCACCCAAAAATAATATTCTTATTATAGAAAGGTACCTTTAGGTATCTTTAGTACTCCATTCCTTCAACAAGTTCACAAAAATATGTTTTCAGAAAAAAATATATAATTGGAAAACGCATCACCATTCTTAACCATGAGTTCATGCGGTCTGAATTGCGTAGACTATATGCGTGCAGAGCCAGAGCGCACTGTGCAGAGCGAATGAATCATCCGTAAATCTATTGACGTACGCGTGAAAGCATTGGCGCACTCGCAAATGCTTGGCCCGTATGGAACCAGGAAATAGCAGTGGTTCCGTAAGTGGTGGAAATTAATTGCTTTGTTTATGAATTACACAACCCTTTGCAAAATGTTGGGTATCTATTTGATATCACAAAACGGTACCAAAACATATAATAATGTGTTGTCCTTTGCCTGGTGGTCCCCTTTAACCATGAATATTTCAAACGGGTTAATCGTTAAATAAAATGTACCTGAAATCTTAAAGGAATTGTGTATATACGATGTAAATGAGTTCTTGTAAAATTCGTATCTTCATTGTTCTGGCGTAATTTTGTATTAAAAAGGTGGGCAGTAATGTTAGTTGTTTTATTGCAATGTTGTATTATAACTTATGTGTTTTATAAATACGTAATACCTTATGTTTGAATTTATTTATTATCACAAGTTACGAGATATCAATGTTATCAACGGGTATCAATGTTATATAATTTCTGCGAAATTCACATTTAGTCGATGAAGATGTTAATCCTGATAAATGTTGTATTCAATTACCTTACTGTTTAGAATGTTGTATACACGATGTAAATGACAATTTGCATATAATAATAATGTTAGTTTAAAATGCTTACTGTTATTTGTTCTGGCGCTGTTTTTCAATAATTATTGTGTGCCTCCACAAACAATAACGAACATTAATTATATAACGGTACCAATGCACCTTCTGCAAGCCAAATTCAAAAGTCGTGAGTTAATTGTCTTAAAATAGCAATTACACTATTCTGAGCAGAAAAAAAAACCTTCAAATATATTTTAGTGTGCTTATATTGATTTCAGAGCTCAAAATATTAACGACAGTTACGACCGTTTACATTTCAATGGTTGTAGGAAGCTAATTCATCTGTATTGCCCAAAGTCACTTGAATCTCTAGTGGGTCGTTCATGCTTTCATGATTTCCTTGTACTGTATGTACTAATAGAAGTTTGAAATTCCTTTAAACGTTTCCAAATCAGGAAACGATTATAATTTTACAAATGAACCTATATTGATCTAAAAATATACTAGTTTACATCTCTATTCAGTCTGTGGAGGTATGGACTAGTCAAAAATGAATTGCTCTATATACTAAATCGATATTACGTGACGGTACTATGTCAACGTTCCGTTACCAAGAGTTGCGTTCGTCAATTTCTTTTTTCCTATACAGCTTTGGCACTACTCTATAAACGCACCAAATATATATATTTGTCAATATTGTATGTATGACGGGTAGAATATAGGGTACGAGGAAACATATTTCCTTAAAAGGTTCTTGTAAAAATATCAAACTCCACAAGACTTACTTAGAAGTCGAGCGGTTTTCCTATACCCCATTATATTCGTATAACTAACAGAAGCATGGATAAGTTTCGTTTTTCCGAAGTACTTATCCGTTATATAAATATTTATGATTTTGAAGGTCTCCCTTAGTAGACTTTCAGCGGTGTTCAAAGTTAGTGCAATAAGGTAGCAAATAACACTCTACATTATCGCTCATACTCGGTCAATATTAATTTACCAAGTCAACAAAGTTACTAGATCCCTTTGATATTAGGGTTTTATTGTTTTGAACATACCGTCCTCCTTTTGCAAGCATCCCTAAGATTGGTAATACATTTTACGGACTAAACTTCGTATAGGATAATAATTCAAAATACTGTTATTGTAATGCCTATCCAATGTTAAATATCGACGAAGAGACTGCAATGACATGTATTTGAGCTTGTATCTATATACAAATTACCATTCCTCCTACCTCCCCCTCAAACACAAGATCTCGCCCTTCCTATTTTTGTTAAATCTTTGTGTCGCCATTATCCATAAATTGGCGGATCAAATAAGGTCATTTCAAATGACGAGCGAAGAAATTGTACACGAGTGCCCATGATTTATCATAACTGCGCACGCGCATATTTGGGCGTCTAATCAATTTGTCGAGGGGGAAAAATACAACCAGTAGAAAGTCTTATAATTTAGGTTGTAATCACCATGCGCAAGTATTTGTTTTGTGAATAGTTTGCGGAAAGGTGCTTCTCTACAATCTCCGGAGTTTTGATTAAATCCCCAAATATTGGATATTGCGTTCAGCTGCGAAGTAAAATGGACCGAAAAAATCCCTTTGATTTGGTAAGAACCACTTATTCCTTATTGATAAAATGTGTGTTTGTTTTGTGTACATGTTCACTGTTGTAGTTGAGTTGATTTAACAAATTCATAGCATAACATTTGTTTCACTGTTACAATTTTCTTGATCAAAATGTTTGACTGTGATTAAATTCTAGACGTGTAATGTGAATATGAATGTATATTTGTGTTTTCTTTTAATAAGTATTTCATGGTGTTTAATGTGCATGTGATATCGAAATCTGTTTTCTTATTACATATTCTCTAAGATGGAGATGAGAGAAAAAATGTAAAATACTAACGATTATCAAAATATTATGCCTATCATAATGGTCATGATGAGGAACTCCTTAAATGCATAAAAAGGGAATTATAATCTTGAACATTGTTGAAAAGTGATGTTTGTTATGGAAGGAGTGAGTGGAACTATAAGTGAAAGTCTGAGCAAAGATTGGTGGAGCAATAGTTATGACACTTTGAACATTATTGGGAATTGAGTATAATGGTCGTAATTGCCAGCAAACGTGATGTCATATGTGAGCTGCTGCCATTGTATTTGTCAAGCAAATTTGTCTGGAAATGTTTTTGTTGTATTAAACAGCAATGTTATGAACTTAAACATTTGGCCCATCAATATTTCTTAAAATGTTTTAGAACACGAACATAACTGTTTTTGGCAATACAAATTACATTATATAATTTGTTTGTTAAAGTGAAATTCATGTACCAAGCCTAGGGTGATTTTCTCGTGAATGATGTGACGATCGGCGGAAATTTTAAAAACAAAAATGTACAAATAGGCATAACTTTCTTGTTACTTGTCCTGTTTTGATCAAATTATAGTACGGTTAGAAAAATTAAGACCGATGGGTTAATACCGATTAGACAAAGGTTGGACAAAGTTGAACAAAAGAGTCATCACCGATTAAACCGTTGTTGGAATGTTAGACAAAAGAATTATCACCGATTAGACCGCGTTGAAAAGTTAGACCACAGAGTTTCACCGGTTATCACAGCTAGATAAATGGCTGCGTTAGACCAGAGAGTTTACACCGTTTAGAGCAATTTAGACAAAGTTACACCACCAAGTTTCACTGGTTACAACAGGTAGGACAAATTTATACTAAATAAGTAATCTCCGAGTTGGCAATGGTTAGACAAAGTTAGACCACATAATTTTACTGTCTTTCATAAGTTAAACAAAGTTAGACCATGCAGAGAATTTTCAAAAATTTGACTGAGGCTGGCGAAAACTATTATAACAAAGAGTAAAACACCTATTAGACCATGTCGGACAAAGGTTAGACCATAGAGTTCTCCCGAATTAGACCAAACTTTAAAAAGTTAGACTACTTGGAACTAGACAACAGTTAAACAAAGTCACACGTAAAATCAATCAAAGGACCAAGGTTAGACCCAGTTTTAGACGAAGGAGTAAAGACCGATGAGACCAAGGATGAACAAAGTTAGACCAAAGAGTTTCAATTGATAAGATAAAGATACATTCAGTTAAACCTAAGACGATAGACTGCAAATTCAAAATCATGTGGAAATAGGCATAACTTTCCTGCCCCTTGACCTATTCTGATCATTTCTTTTGTTACCACTGATAGACAAATTTAGCTTAAATTTAAACTTAAGTTGGAATATTAGATAAAATATTTTTCACCGATTATAACTAGGTTTGACAAAGTCAGACAAAAGTCTCACTCCTTGTCACAGGTTAAACAAAGTTAAATGAGACCATCAAGTTTTACCCATTATCACAGGTTAGACAGTTTTACATTATCACCGTTTAGGCCTAGGTTAGACAATGTTTGAACAATAGACATCAAAAGACCAAGATTGGACAAAGTTAGACCAAATCATTTTCCACCGATTAAAGCAAAATTAGACTGAGGTGCAAGGATTATTCACTGATTAGTCCGCGGTTAGACACAGCTCGACCAATATTAGAAAAGAATTGTATCAGGGAATTATTTCTTTCACCTCCAATTTATTTGTTTCCCTTTTGTGGGAAGGAGGGTGGAAATTTATTTATTTATTTATTTATTCCTGCATGTCTCATAGTAAACAAGTTCGTACATAAAAATAAACCGTCATAACATCGAAATAGAAACACACAGAGGTCGGCAATATAAGCTAGAAGCTTGAAGTGATGCCATACCTAAGATATCACAAGTTTGACATATTCTAAAAACATAGATAAACATAAATTAATACATACAAGAAAAAAGTAATAAAAAGCAAATATGAAACATTATTTACAAGTAAAGAGAAAGATGATAGTTAAGTCTCTACAGTATGTTCGAGAGCAGGAAGAAATGTAGCAGGCATGATAGAAAGGTACAGCACATACTGGAAGAGAAATACGGGAAACAGAGAGAGAAAAGAAAAAGTGGGGGAGAGCTGAGAGAGGGGGCGACAGGTGCATTGAAGATGCCTAAATGTAATTACTTAACAGTGTCAGTGACATGTTATGCCGAATTACGCATACAAATTTGTATATAGAATACTACAATACATGTTATCGTAGGAATTAACAAACCAACTGATTGAACAAAATATCTTACACAAATATGTTTGTAATGAGCATGCGTTTGACTGCATTTTTAAAAGAGTAAATTGTAGGCAAATTACGTGTTTCAATTAACAAAGAATTCCAAACGTCTGGACCAGTATGTCTCACTGATTTATGTGCCAGTACTGTACGTGGATTAAACAAATGCAAGTTTGCTGCTTGTCTTGTCGAATAAGAGTGAATTGCATTGTTTCTCAAAAACATAGAAATAAACGAGGCAGGCAAAATGCTATTATTATAACGATACATGAATAAAGAGGTTTGAAGAAAATTAATTTCACCGACTTTAAGACATTTAAATCTAACAAACAACGGATCGGTGTGCTCACGATAGCCAACTCCAGCACAAATTCTTAAAGCCTTTTTCTGTAACAAGTGAATGTCATCTGTTATACTCTTTGACACAGCCCACAGAATATTACAATACGAAATATAAGGCAAAATCAAGGAGTTATAAATCATTAATAATATTCTGTCAGACACAAGATATCTTACTCTATATAAAATCCCAATACTCCGAGAAATTGGAGTCATTATACTATTCCGGTGGTCATCCCAGTCTAGCTTCTCATTAATATGAACACATGATCATGTCAGAAATATATCAAGTTTAAAACATTTCAGTGTAATGTAACTTCTTGGTACATTTGACGGTCTTGCCCCCCCCCCCCCCCCCCCCACCCCATACCGAAAGGCTGGTTACGCCACTGATCAAATTTAACACATAAATGCTTGCTGCAATATGAGTTAGAATACCCTCTACAGTATGCACCAGATTGCACCATTTTAAGCTAAAAAGTGCAAAAGCTCCCTACTGTGGGAGGGGGGGGGGACACCCCCTCCCACACCCCCCCCCCCCCCTCCCTCACTCGCTTCGCTCGCTTGGGCTTGGTCGCTCCGCTCCCTTGCCTTATCACCCCCCACATTTCACAATAGATTGTTCATTTTGTGCCCCCCCTTTTTGAAATTCCTGGATCCGCCCCTGCCTTACAGTGTGGACTTTGTACCCCGGAGGATATCAATACTATTATATTATGTGTATAATATAAGGCGGGAATCACAATGCATGAACTCTTAACGTGCCAGGGATTTTAATGCTCTATGGCATTTGTGTGCATTCTAACTCGCAAAAATGCGAGCTTGGCACGTTAGGTGTTAATGCGTCATTATGGATACGCAAACAGAACATTTATAATATTCGTTTCATATTATGCACAATGTACATGTATACACGAATTAATGGGCAATGGGCACCTTCGGTATATTGTACTTCACTGGAAAATACATACAGAGTTATTTCCTCCTTCCACCCGTAGTCTGATGCACGGGACTGATGACAAGCATGCTTGTTTAGATTGCATGATATTGTGCCCCGTTGCAGAAAGAGTTGCAATCGATTGTTAAGTTGCGATTAATGCAAGCCAGAAAATATGCACATTTGACCAATCACATTTACACATTTTGCTTTTATGATCTGATTTGAAATAACTTGCAAATTTACAGTCGACTGCATCTCTTTCTGCAACGGGGGTGTGAACAAACAACACATGTTGCACATGTATTGGTATATATAGTAGAATTTGTTAGCGATGTATATTATGCAAATGCCATATGCATAGAAGATAAATTAAGCATCTGATTATAATGTAATTAATGTATGCAGTAGAATCATTTCCTTGTTGTTATGTAGTAATTTCCGAAAATTACATTTCAGATGAAACGAAAAATTAAACTTAGGTACGTGCCCCTCCCCAATAATAATTGGACAAAAACAAGACAAAACATGAAGTGTACAATCTGTGTCAAATACAATACGTAAGGTATGCCCCAATCATTCGGGTGGCCAACCCCACCTCCCCATGCAGGCCTCCCGATCAGTCCTACCTAGCTACACCACCGTGCCCTGATTATAGGATCTCCAGAATAGTTCATGACATTAATTAATACAAGGAAACTGAAACTAATACAAAAAAAAGTACTTGTATTCACGTGTCAATGTAAATGGGTGTATAGACATAGCATATTATATTACCATTTTAAATATTTCCGAGGGCCCCGTAACAGAGAGGGAAACAATTGATAGTAAATTACAATTAATGGTAAGTCTGAACATTTTAACCATGCGCATTTCCACCAATCAGATTTGCGCATTGTATAGTAGTTTTCTGACTTACAATTAATCGCACCTTTACAATCGATTCGAAATATTTCTGCAACGAGGCCAAGGTGTGACACGCTTCTGTTTACAAAATGCCCCTTACCACTGATATTTACCCACTAAATTGCCCCTAAGCAAAGGGCAATAAGGAACCTCACGCAAGTGCCCTCACTGGAAAAGTCCTAGCTACGTCACTGGTCATGGGTCAAACGTCGTGCAAGACTGAATATATGCAACGAACGTAGATTATTCATTGAGTGCGTATAACTAATAATACAATTGTAGTTCAATTGATACAGCGACATTATAAGCCCAAAATATGTTGTATATTTTCATGTGGAGAGTTTGTCGTCATTAATGAATTCGTGTAAATGCAGTAAAGACGTACGCTTGGAGACAAATGTTTTGGGGGAATGTTGAACTGTTTTGTTTTTCTTAAATCGCGCACAAGAACTAAAACGAAAAGCTACCAGAGAGAGAGAGTCTAGTTCATTATCAACTTATATAGACGGAAATGGTAACATTATATGGATATGGATTCATTGTAGAGATCTGGATTGCGGAAGTATAAAAACATATTTATCATGGCTATCGGTGTTCCATGATTTAATGAACATTGAAGCAATGTGGATCGCGGATAAAATAACAATTTGGTTCAACATGATTCTACCGACAAAGGCTGTCTATTTCATTTAATTGGACATGTTGGAGGTGTGGAAGCGCCGAAGATTGGCTAATAGTGCGATATAAGACTTGTGAGAGGGAATAAATGAGAATCAGCAGCTCAGGTAAGCACCATGTATTATGATACCACGATAGGATGTTTTTTTTTTAATTGGGCCTTGAGCAGTTTGCCAGTTGCCATTTATCTGTGTCAAATCATCAGCAATAAGACCAGGCGATAGGTTCTGACATTGTGACTTTTTAATTTTATTTTACCGAGTTCCACAATCCCTAGCAAAAGTGACTCGGAATAATATTCAGTAAGTAAGACTCAATATTATTTAATTTATGGACAAGCCTGCAAGTATTCTCAAATCGACCATCCTTGACATTCTAATTCGGTTAGAGTAACCTAAAAACTATTATGTTGTTAATTACTCCTAATGAAAACAATTGGGACAGCTCACAGCCTTCCCGATTGCTGCGATACGGTCTTGAACAATCAGAACTCATCAGGAGAGATTTGTTTGCGTTTTTTTCTTGGTGTGTTGTTGTTGTTGATGTTGCTGTTGGTGCTGTTGTTGTAGTCGTTGTTGTTGCTGTTGATATTTTCGTTGTTGGGGGGAAGTGCCCAATTCGCAGTTTGTGTTGCCATCGTCGGAGTATCCCTGTTCCGTCATGTTCCCATTATAACGTTCTGTTCGTATCCTGGGTTTTCTACATTTTACAATCCTGATAAGTGTCCAGAGGTGTTCTCAAATTAGACCGGGGGCCCAGAGCGTTTATCTAGTTGAAGAGAGACAAAAGGTTTGATGGTCTCATCATATTAGTATGTGGCCAAGGGTCAATGAAATTAATTGCTGCCGGGTCACATCCTGTACCGTAAGCCTAGGGGGCCCAAAAAGGGGGGCCAAAAATGCATTTATCTAGTTGAACACCGTCAAGGACAAAAGTTGGTGGATATCGTTCCTTAGGGGGTACCTATTATGAAAACAGCAATGCCAGTAATTTTATCCTGTACGGGGCCCTGGACAGTAGCCCCAAAGTGCCCTCCCCCCCCCCCCCCCCCCCACGTGGTGTTATATAAACCCCTCAAAAAAAGTTCGAAAACTAAACTTTGATCGATTATATCACTCTTATTGTCAAATTGTATTTTTTTCTTTTAGTGTCATTGCAATGCATGATGATTTCCTTTTAAAATGGTACATTATTTGTCATTTATTTCAAATCAGGGAATACGCATGCGTTTCAGAATGGAGGACGGTCAGAAGTCAAATGTCGCAAAATGGGCCGAAAGTATTCAATTGGGAAATTTTACTCTTGTGTCGTATTTTTTTACGTTCAAGTTGTATCGAAGATTGTAGCATTTTAAAGCCCATGTGTCTATCTTTTCAATACAATTATGTCCGTAACCATTTTATTAACCGGTTAAGTACGGTACAGCTGAATATGGAAAGGGCCGAACTTGGTGAAATGTTGAAAAATGCATTTCATTTTGTGAAATTGAAGGCGTTGCACGGAAAAACGACTATTGGAGGAGATGTTTTTGGGGTTTTACATTGCATAATCATCAGTAAATTTAACATCATGTGAAAGCGTGTTTATTTTTCCTTAAAGTCATGTCTCACCTGTAATAATTATGCTATTGGGGTGTGTGCAGTAAAACCGGATATGGGGGTCTATAAATGCTATGCATTTAAGACCGTGGCTTCTTGTTTCAAGATTCTGGTAAGATATTGTTGTATTAATCATAACTCTATCATCATTCCGTGTTGCACTGCACTATCGGAAAGCTCGTTAATTTATCTTGAATATGAATGTGAATGTACAGTACATGAAACTCACAAACTTGATGTATTGAAAATGCATCAAATTTCTCTAAACCTACGCAAACTGGCCAGAACTGTCATATTAGCGCCCTCTTTGACCATTTGACCGTGTAGGTATGCCCTTATTACCACATATCAAACGGTAGAACTTCGACCTTGCAACGTGTAATTTTGAGCCCCATACATTTACAGGTACTACACACACCTCAATCACATTACCACTATGAATGGGGCATTATTGTATTGACAAATTAACACGCTTCAACATGATGTTGAATCTCATAATGATTATGTAAAGTAAAGTACTAAAATATCCCTACAAAAAGTCGTTTTGGGATGCACTGAACGCCTTCAATTTCACACAATCAAATGCATTTTGTTTAAATTTTGCTGTCGATCTTCCCCAATATTCACCTTAATTGTACCTACCCGGCTTTCATAATCATTCCAAGGGAAGTGTCATCGGTCAACGATGATTTTTAACAGTATAAAAATTGTCAAGATATTCATCGTCGAAAGAATTTGAACTTGAGAAAAACCGTGATATGGGTGTCAGACCTTCCAACTGAAGTTTTTTGGCGCATTTTTGTCACATTTCACTTCTGACATTCCCCCATTCTCAAATATACTGCGCATACCTCGTGCTCGTGATGCTTACGAATTTGGTATCATTTTAAAGAGGCATACACACTCTTTCAAGTGATACCAAATATAACCATTATGATTTCATAAGAAAATAGATATAATCGATCAAACTTGAGTTTCCGAACTTTTTTGGATGGGTTTAGTTGAAAAGAGACATGGCTAATTTCTTTTAGTTGAAAAGAGACATGGCTATTTTTTTTACAATAGAAGTATTTCACAACAGAGATAACCAAAACACCAATGACAGCAGTTTTATCCTGTACGGGGGGCCAGACAGTAGCCCTGAAGGGTGAACGGAAAAGGACCGGCGGTCAGGTTATAGTCCAAGAATGCAATTCAGTGCGGCGCGACCACCGCTATGTTTTCGTATTGCTCGTTCGCGTGCGCGGAGTAATGCGTGCGGGTTTCTTGCCAGCGTCGCCTGTTCGCTGTGTATTTCTCGCAGAATTTGGCTTTAGAAGCGACAAATTGCGCTGTATCGGGGTATCAACAACGTTAGCCACCACTACGTTCAACTATGTCCATTACCGCAAGTATGACCGGCCTTTTATAATGAAATAACAAGTTAGTAAAATATGTTGAACCTAAACGGGTATAATTACAGTCACTGCTATGTGTTGAATAAACTTATAATTATATAAATGAGTGCATGCGTTGATGGATATGATCGGAGACTTACATAATTACGTGTATATGCCTGTACACAAAAGTAGAAGTAAAATAAAGCGAAAAGTGAAATTAAGTTTCTAAGGATACTACTTTAGTATCATGTACTGTTATGTATTATTCTTCTGATTCAATGGATATCCAGTCAAACCTGTATATAGTGGCCACTTTAGATAGGTGACCTCTATAGGCAGGTTCATTACATTGTTTTACTCTGCAGGGGATAATTTGTAGTGGCCACTATACTAATATATGCAGGTTTGCTGCTATACATAGACAGGTGGCAACTAAGACAGGTTTAACTGTACATATATATTTGTATTGTTGTGAACTGATATGGCCACTGAGTAATGTATGAACATTTCACGTTAAATGGATTAAAATGACTGAGTTATGAGCCAAAATGCAAAGTGATATTTAGTACCAACTCATTTCACTGATTTTGTACATGGTTATGACTATCCAGTGGATAGTTTAACATTTGAACACTTCAATCGTACATATTTTTTTTAACGAAATAAAAGGAAAATTCGAAAAACTGATACCTTTTCCATGCTTCCATTCTTTAAACCAATACAACAAGGCATGAGAGAACAGCTAGAGTTCTAATACAGTTTTGATGAATCGGACAATGTTACTAGATCCCTGAAATCCTGTTGAAATTCAATACGTCAGTCGGATGTTCTTCATATAGCGCCATCTCTGGATTTTCTTTACAAGGATAGTTGAGTTTTGGTAAAGTGAGTACAGTTTTGTCAAACTGAATATTAGTTACCAAAATTTGCACCAATACATTAAAAACTAATAGTTATAGTACGAAAAGAATAACAAATGTTTATCAAGCCTAGCATGTGTAGTGACTGTGTAATAAATCTATCTTGTAAAGTGGATGTGTAGGGTTTGTCGCCATCTAGCGGTCAAGAGTGTGCAGTTTTGCCTGCGAAAGGGGGAAATTAATTCACCACAGTAAAAACTCGACTATAACAGGCAGGTGGACGAAAAAAAACACATTGGGAAAGAAGTTCAATATGCAAGTAATGTGGACCACTTTGTAAGTCCATCCTTTGCCACTGGTTATAATAATACTCCATCCCTTTTCTGAAAAAAATAAATACCAAAAATGAAAATCATATTCTACATACGGTACTACCTCCATTATCTCTATTGGTTCTATTGTATCGATAATACATATTGTTAAAAATGATTTGCTTAAATTTATCATTTTTATGTCGCTTATGCTCATGCTTTCGTAGTTTCCTTTATTTTATGATGAATGCCTGTAAAGTGTTTTAAATTATTTTTTAATAATTATATATATGAAACTGCTTTAGTAATCATCTCTACTGAAAGATCTAAGGCAATATAATTTCATATTTTGAAAAAGAAGATGAGTATTATACAACCTCAGATATGTAGGAACGTATCCAATGGATAACAGAATTACATTTGTATTTCTTCAAGAACTCCATTATTATACTATATCACAGATGATTTCCGTGTATTTATATGAATATGAAATAACATTCACGTCTTGTCAGACAATTGCACATGTTATGATCAATTGTTCATGATCCACGGATGGCATTATAATGGGACGGGGGTGGGGAACATGCCCTTAAAGGGATAGTTGAGTTCTGGTAAGGAGAGTACAGTTTTAGTGAAACTGAATTTTAGTAACCAAAACCTGCATCATTACATTACAAACTAATATTTATAACTAGAAAGGAACACAAAATTACAAATGACGTAGTAAAGATCATGTTATCATTCAACAAGAGCCGTTAAAACGTAAGAGGGCGTTCTCTAAACACTCATCGGTTTCAACCATTTTGAATAAAATATTGTGCATGTGATGCTTTTTTGAAATAGTGATTAGATAGAGAAATAACCAACAACTATTTAAATACCTATTTTGTAACTTTTTGAAAAGAGGAAGCATTTTTTTGAATTTTTAACGGCTGGTTCAAAATTCTCTAATAAACCCGGGGCCCCGGGTTTATTACAAATTGTTATATTTATGGATATTTCAGCCGTTTCTGAACCGATTTTGATCAAACAAAGATGATTTTATTGTTTAAATATTATGCTCTTTCAAATTTTACGCTCAGTTTTTCATTACCTCACAAACCAATTAAGTAGTCTAGCGCCCTCTCTACCAAAACTCAACTTTCCTTTTAATCTTAAGAAATGCAATGTGAAAATGACAAAAGATGACCGAAAATTAACTCAATAATAGACTAAGCATCTCGATGCAAATGCAAAGAGCATTGGTTTAAATTCGTATGATGCAAATCAAAAGTATCATTATTAAATAAAAGTTAATGAAAATTATGAATACATCCTTTAGATACCAAGTTTGTTTTTCAATATGACCTAAACACAGTGTGTTTGATAAACACACACTTACAGGAACAAAACATTACTGTTGATACATATTTCCATGACAAATATTTGGTACGGAATCATTTACAAACAATTTGTTTTTGTTTTAGTAGAATTGTTTCCTGTACAAGAAGGAACTATGATACATTATATAAATGTAAATGTGCTTTATTCATTAAGGAAAGTATAGTGCATTGTGAATTGTAGATAAGTTCGATTTCCATTTCCGTCTATATCAACTGATTTCCCCAAATCTATTCCCCGCCCGTCAGTTCAAGTACGAGGTTCCTCTTCCTCTGAAACCTTTCAAGTTTTAAAGGGATAGTTGAGTTTGGTATAGAGGTCGCTACGCAAAAAAGTTTTTTTTTTGAGATAATGAAAAACTGAGTGTCGAATTCGAAAGAGCATACAATTTTAATGACAGAATAAACTTTATTTGATCAAAATCGGTTCAGAAATGGCTGAATATCCATAAACATAACCATTTGAAATAAATGTAGGGCCCACAATTATTCGATTATTTTGAACCAGCCGTTAAATTATTATTTTTTTTAAGGCTTCCTCTTTTCAAAAAATTACAAAAGAGGTTTTTAAATAGTTGTTGATTAAATCAATATTTCAACAAAACATCACATGCACAATATCTTATCTAAAATGGTCTAAAACGATTAGTGTTTAGAGAGCGCCCTCTTGAGTTTTAACGGCTCGTTTTGAATGATAACAGGCTTTTTATTTAGTCATTTGTAATTTTATATTCCTTTTGAGCATGGTGGAGTTATGACTATTAGTTTGTCATGTAATGGTGCAGTTTTTGGTTACTAAAATTCAGTTTGACCAAAACTGTACCCTCTTTACCAGAACTCAACTATCCCTTTAATTATTATAGTTTGTTATTTTATTAAATGCAACTCTAGTATAACGCATGAATTAACAATCAAAGCGAAGAAACGAATACACAAAAAAAAAATCATACCATAATTATACAAAGGGTGGCTACTGGCTAGTATATGCTCTCTGGTGAGTTGAGAAAGTACGCAATATCATTTTGTGGGTTTGAACTGTACCTGATGACCATGGGTAATTTATTATTAATATAATGATCAATATTAATATTATTATCATTAGTATTATTATTAATATTATTATCATTATTATTGTTTTTATTATTTATTATTATTATTACTATTATTATTATTAGTAGTAGTATTATTAGTATTTTATAAATTTTATTATATGTATTATTTTGATTATTATGATTATTATCTTTATTATTATTATTATTTTTTATTTTTTTATTTGTATTATTATTATTATTATTGTAATAATATTTATTATTCTGTTGAAAGTACTGCCATAGCCAAATTCAACTGTGTAAGATTCAGGGTTATGATTTAACAGTCACGATCTAACCATATTTCTGCATGAACCGTAATCATCCGTTTTATTTTCATTTATTATTATAAATAATAATAATAATAATATCAAGCATTTATAAAGCGCCATCTATCTAGGTAGCCCATTCCGAGGCGCATAACAAAGGAAAGAAGAAGAAAAAACAGAGGGAAAACTTAAACAAGCAAAAATACCAATACAAGCCACTAATACATTAATAAGCTACACTAAACAAGTATGATTTTAATTTACTTTTAAACACTTCTAACGATTCTATTGTTTTTAATTCTAAGGGTAATCTATTCCATAAACCCGGAGCTGATGCATAAAATGTTCTATTTCCATAAGTAACGCGTGTTTTTTGAGTTTCTAATAATAATCTATTTGAGGTGCACATTACTAACAAGATCTCCATCAACGTATGTAATAACAAAATCTAATATGTGGCCACTTTTATGAGTAGAATTTTGTACAAGCTGAACTAAATTAAAAGATTGCAATATGTCCAAAGACTTCTTTCTTTCAGTATTATGATCATCATCCAAATGAATATTAAAATCTCCTACAACTACGAGCTTACTTGCTGTGGATATTAAATATGACACAAAATTAGAATATTCTTCAAAAAAGACATTTCAGCATACCATTAATAAAATGAGCCTTGAACGAAGAATAGGTCTTTTGCAATTGCCTTGGCAAAATGATTAAATCAGAAAAAGTTACTATTTGTCCAGGCTTTAGGCTTATTATGGAAGTTAACATTACCTAAATGCCAAATTCAGCATAAACTACAGATTAATAGGACAAAAACTTTTACTGTTGATGCTTTTTTTTTCTCAAAAAAAATTACGTCAAAAAAGGCGAGGTGGATGAATTAGGTTTGTGCGACCTACACGAATACAACAAATTGTCAAAAACAATTCAAATCGAAAAGGGAACATTTGTGACAAATCAAGTAAATATTTAAAGTGTGCCTATCAATCATTCCTTCTGGTGCCCTCACTTTACCTGTAATACATTTCGCATTATTTGATCCTGTTTATCAATGTCTGGATACGCCATTGTATTATAATATTATTATAAAAAAGAATATTTTCGAACAGCAAACAAAATTCAAGGCAGCAGAAAAAGGATTTAAAAAAAAAAAGTTTGAATCCAATGCATGTATCACACTCGGGTACCGGGTGACTCTTTGGTATTCACTTCTCAGGGGGGGGGGGGTCTAGCTTTTTGCTAAGGTGGGGGGGGGGGTTGACCCAATGACGATCTAGCTTTTTGCTAAGGGGAGGTTTGACCCAATGACGATGCGGATTTTTTCACTTTTTTCACTGGTACATTTTCACTTGGCAGCCCAAGGGGGGGGGGGGGGGGTTTAACCCCCTAACCAACCCCCCTCCCCCTAGATCCGCCACTGCTTCTATCGGTATTTGCGTGTAGCAATTTGATTTAAATAATACAATCATGCAGTACAGTGTGGACTTTGTATCCCGGAGGATGTCAATACTACTATATTATGTGTATAGTATAAGGCGGGAATCACAATGCATTAATGCGTATTATGGATACGCAAACAGAACATGTATAATATTCGTTTCGTATTATGACAAATTTACATACACAAAGCAATGGGCAATGGCCACCTTCGGTATGCACTTCACTGTGAAAATAAATACAGAGTTATTTCCTCCTTCCACTCGTTGTCTGATGCACGGGACTGATGATTGCCATGCTTGTTAAGATTGTTGAGCTGTAATTAATGCAAGCCAGAAAAAATGCATATTTGAACCAATCAGATTTTCACATGTTGCTTTTATGATCTGACTTGCAATAAATTGCAAATTTACAGTCGATTGCATCTCTTTCTGAAACGAGGATGTGAACAAACAACACATTCACTGGCGTACTGGTGGGGGTCATGGGGGGGGGGGGGGGCGCTTGACCCCCCAAATAAATTCAAATCATGGCTGAAAGAAAAGAGTATTTCTTTAGACAAGAAAACTCAGATCTTACTTCATGTCAAGTCAAATTTCCTTCCCAAGTATGCACCAGATTGCATAATTTCAATTAAAACATTGCAAAAGCACCTTTACCGTGCACCCACCTACCATCACAACCTCCCATCACCCTTCCCCCTCTCGGTTATCGTTTCGCTCCTGTTTGAACTGAATATGTCACTTTGCGAATATTATTTTGGGGGTGCATTTTTGTTTTTCTTCACGAATCAATCATAACCTCTTCTGGTTAAGAATCATGACGATGATGACGCACTAACGCACCCCGGGGGCGGGGGGGGGGGGGGGGGGGGGGGTACTCACGTATATTGGGTATACGGGGATGTGCCGCTGGGAAGGGTGACTTTTACAAGAAAGATCCTTAGACATGGGTCCCATTTTCATTTAAATCCTTAGACATGGGTCACTTTTTTCATTTATTCCTTTCCCCTCTTTTCTCCCTCATTGTTCCGGGATTCAAGCTCGCTCTGCTCGCTCGCATACATGATATTTCACAACCTCGGGTGTTATATAACGCCATATCATAAGTAGTAACACGAATGTACAAATACAATATTGAAACAAATGACAATTTTCCGATGTGAAATTTCTAAAATTTTCAAGCTCGCTCCGCTCGCTCGCATACATGATATTTCACAACCTCGGGTGTTTATATGTTACCCTTCATAACGCCATATTGTAAAACGAAGATACCTATACAATAATATTGGAACAAAAAATGTTCCGATGTGAAATTGCTAAAAATTTCAAGCTCGCTCCGCTCGCTCAAATAAATGATATTTCACAACCTCGAGTGTTTATATATTACCCTTCATAACGCCATATCATAAGTAATAAAAACGAATATACCCATACAATAATATTGAAACAAATGGCAATTTTTTCGCTGTGAAATTGCTAAAATATTGTCAAGCTCGCTCCGCTCGCTCGCATATTATGTATGCACATTACCGCATCATAATTGAAGACTATTCACTGTTTTCAATCATTTGAAAAATTGAGAATTTCACCTCCGATATGCACCAGATAGCTCCATTCTAGTGTAAAATTCTAGTGGCGGATCTACGGGGGGGGGGGGGGGGGTAGGGGGTTTAAACCCCTCCCCTTGGGCTGCCAAGTTCAATTTGTGATGTGGAAAACATCACTTACGGTGGGTCAAAATAGCAAAAAAAATCGCCGCTTCGCGGCTCGTGGACGATGCTCCGCATCGTCATAGGTTCAACCCCCCCTTAATAATAATAATAATATATTACATTTATATAGCGCTTAATACAATGTTTCTAAGCGCTTTATTATTACCCTTGGTCATCAGGTACAGGTCAGACCCGCACAATTACCTTGCGCACCATCTCAACTCCCTGGGGAGCATACTGGCCCAGCAGCCCACCGGGCGCTGAAGGCTAATTAACACCCGACCAATTACCCATTTATACTTCTGGGTAGAGAGCAGCAATGTGGATTAATTGTCTTGCTGAAGGACAAACGGAGTGTGCTGGGTTCGAACTCGGGATCTCGAGATCAGAAAGCGCGCGCTTTACCGATCTTGCCACACCACGTCACACTTAGCAAAAAGACATCACTTACGGGGGTTCAAAATAGCAAAAAAAATCGCCGCTTCGCACCTCGTGGACGATGCTCTGCATCGTCATTGGGTCAACCCCCCTTCCCTTAGCAAAAAAAGCGCTTTCGCAATATCCGGTGTCATACAATAAGCCAGTTCGTAATTAGAGCAAGGAGCCCGGAAGACGTCACAGGTCATAGGTCACTGTACCACAGAAGCTAGCTCGCGCGCGCGAGCGCTAGTAAGGAAAAACGCACTGCGGCGCGCGAGTATGCACACGTGTAGATTGTCAATGCATAATCCTTCTTCGCGATCGTGGAATCGAACTCGTCGAAAACGTGACATTTACAGTGCAAGATCTGTCTGTATTTCTTTGTTTCTTGTGTGTGATTTGGCTGTTTTACAATGGCGGATGAAGATCAAGAAATATCTATCGACGAAATTAAGTTGTGGTCTGTTGCTGCGTTGAAGGACTTTCTCCGTAAAAGGAACTTGAAAGTCAGCTAATGTGCTTTCGTACTCCTTTTTTTTTTTTTCTTTTTTCATACACATTTTTTCTCTTTTTTCCCCAACGCTTTATTTGTCTTTAAACTCAACTAAATTAGTTCGTATAACTCACTGCACTTTGTCCTTATCCCTCGATGGTCTGTTGAAATCTTTTGGTCAACATTTAAGCCCTTTTTCATTTTTTTGGAGACTTTGATCGATGTCTTTGAAAGCGTCGCGGCACCAGCTTCGCGAGTTCGCGGTCGCAACAATCGAAATAGCGGGACTTCACGAGCAGCTATGCCGTTAGGTAGCCGGTGACTTGAACGTGTGGTACGCGCGCGCTGTACCGGTTACAAAATGTTCATAAAAATTAAGTTTCTTGCAGTACGATGTGACAGAAATGATCGAATTTGTTGGAAGTGTTAGCCAGATGGTGTTCCTTTTGCCCAGTTAGCACTGAAAGTGTCATGAAATTAGTATTTATCAAGAAATAGCTTCATTAAGTGTCCGGTGTCATACCAGGAAGTAAATTGTCCATTGACACATACACTCAGTGTCGTCTGCTAAGCCCATTTTTCGATCGAGCTGTGGTTCATCCACAGAACCCGGCCGTCTAGATCGTAATTACGCGCATGCGCAGTTTGTAATTACGAACTGGCTTATTAATCGCACCTTTACAATCGATTCGAAATATTTCGAGGCCAAGGTGTGACACGCTTCTGTTTTCAAAATGCCCCTTACCACTGATATTTACCCACTAAATGGCCCCTAAGCAAAGGGCAATAATTAGGAACCTCCCGCCAGTGCCCTCACTGGAAAAGTCCTAGCTACGTCACTGGTCATGGGTCAAACGTCGTGCAAGACTGCATATGCAACGAAAGTACATTATGCATGCAGTGTGTATAATAACCATGGAATTACTCCCAGATCCCTGGTAATGGTATAACTAGTAATAATACAATTGTAGTTCAATTGATACAGCGACATTATAAGCCCAAATGTTGTATATTTTCATGTGGAGAGTTTGTCGTCATTAATGAATTCGTGTAAATGCAGTAAAGACGTACGCTTGGAGACAAATGTTTTGATGGAATGTTGAACTGTTTTGTTTGTTTAAATCGCGCACAAGAACTAAAACGAAAAGCTACCAGAGAGAGAGAGTCTAGTTCACTATTAATTTATACAGACGGAAATGGTAACATTATATGGATATGGATTCTTTGTAGAGATCTGGATTGCGGAAGTATAATAATATATTTATCATGGCTATCGGTGTTCCGTGATTTAATGAATATTGAAGCAATGTGCATCGCGGATAAAATAACAATTTGGTTCAACATGATTCTACCGACAAAAGCTGTCTATTTCATTTAATTGGACATGTTGGAGGTGCGGAAGCGCCGAAGATTGGCTAATACACCGTGTCCCAGAAAAAACGAAACCGGGCAAATTGAATTTTGGTAACACCACTTTCTATCGTTCTAATTCAGTCATGCGTGAATTATGTGCCATAAGTTGTATATCAAATAAAAGAAGAGACACATAGCTTTTCAGACATATATATATCATCAAGGAAATTATTCATTATAACATAAAATTTCTGCCATGAAACCCGGTTTCGTTTTTTCTGGGACACGGTGTATAGTGCGATCTACGACTTGTGAGGGGGAATAAATGGGAATCAGCAGCTCGGGTAAGCACCAACATGATTACAGCCAGTAACACACCACCCCTCTAAAAAGATGAGTTGAGGATTGAGAGTTTAGTGGGCCTTTAATTAGCAGTTTGCCAGTTGCCATTCTCTTTATCAAATCAACTTTTTAAATTTTACCGAGTTCCACAATCCCTAGCAAAAGTGGCTCGGAATAATATTCAGGAAGTATATAAGACTCAATATTATTTGATTTATTTACAAGCCTGCAAGTAATCTCAAAACGACCATCCTTGAAATTATAATTCGGTTAGTGCATAGAGTTATATACTACTCTATGGGTTAGTGTAAACTATAAACTATTGTGTTGTTAAAGGGATAGTTGAGTTCTGGTATGAAGTACAGTTTTAGTCAAACTGAATTTTAGTCACCAAAACCTGCACCATTACATTTACATTACAAACTAATAATAATAACTACACCATGCTCAAGGAATACATAAATTACAAACGACTAAATAAAAAGCCTGTTATCACTCAAAAAGAGCTGTTTAAACTAAAGAGGGCGCTTTCAAAAAACGCATTTGTTTAAACCATTTTAAATAAAATATTGTGCATGTGATGTTTTGTTGAAATAGTGATTAGATAAAGAGATAATCAACTACTATCTAAAAACCTCTTTTGAACATTTTTGAAAAGAGGAAGCATTTTAAAACGAATTTTAACGGCTGGTTCAAAATTATCGAATACTTGTGGGGCCCCACATTTAATACAAATGGTTATGTTTATGGATATTTCAGCCGTTTCTGAACCGATTTTGATAAAATAAAGTTTATTCTGCCATTAAAATTGTATGCAGCTCTTTCAAATTTTACACTCAGTTTTTCATTACCTCACAAAAAAAATTATTTTGTGTAGCGCCCTCTCTACCAAAACTTAACTATCCCTTTAATGACTCCTAAAGAAAAAAAATTGGGACAGCTCACAGCCTTCCCGATTGCTGCCATATGGTCTTGAACAATGTTGAAAAGAGCGCTGCTCATCGGAGGAGATTTATATTCGTTTGTTTATTGGTGTGTTGTTGTTGTTGTTGTTGTTGTTGTTGTCGTTGTTGGGGGAAGTGCCCAATTCGCAGTTTGTGTTGCCATCGTCGGAGTATCCCTGTTCCGTCATGTTAACATTATAACGTTCTGTTCGTATCCTGGGTTTTCTACATTTTACAATCCTGTCAGTGTCAAGAGGTGTTCTCAAATCTTGAGGGGCAGGCGCTCGTGCTGGGAGATCTCGTTGCACATCTGTCCTCACAATGCAAGTCTAGCCAGTCACCTCAAGGGATGTGTTCAGTGGTTCGGCTTCTCATTGACCGAAGTTATCAGTACTTTGGTTGGTAGATTTCTTCGGTCTGTCTAAGACGCTCAAATTTGTGGTTTTGAGCAGCTGATTATTTATTATAGATTTTCACCTGTTGTTCGTCTGTTTCAATCTTTAGGATGACGTCTTCGAGCGGGCTACCTGGCAACGCTATGGATCGTATCCTCCTTCGGATAGCAGACGTATTGACTGACAACATCCACATCGAGACACTGGGGAAAGAGCTAGGAGTGTCTGTCCCCGACGTAATCAGAGCCATCGAAACCAACCATCAAGGAGCCAGGGTTACATCCTATGGCACGCTCTACATGCTTCGGTCGTGGGCGGAAGGAGTAAGCCCATCGTCGGACCAGCTGACCAGACTTACAACTGCACTCCAGAGAGCTGGCTTGCAAAAAATCGCAGATGATATCTCTGGAGGAGGAAAACACGTTGGGGGTAGGTCATTTAATATCATGTGTCAGTACTCTAACTTTTCAAAGCGTTTGAATGTCTATTTAAGTCAAATATCATTACCATGATTATTCTCGGGTTTGTGATTGTGTATTTTTCTTTTGTTTGGGGAGTTCTATTTATTTTGTAAAATATTATATTATAACATGTATAATGATCTGAAATGAGTATAAAGGACTCAAAAACTAAATATGGATCAGTGATGCAGTTGTTTTATTCAAGTTCACAATCATATCATTTAGCAGTAAACTTGTGTTTAAAATACACATCTAGGTTTCTAGTAAGCCGGATCATGTGTATGAACAGTTTGAACACAAAAATATTGACAACATAATACTTTGTGTATTATGGAATCTTTTTAAGCTTCTGACTACTTGAGCAATGATGAATTACGGGGTTTCTGGGAAGAACGCTGTCGTAGGGTTTTCTATAGCTCAGTCGGTAGAGCACCGGTCTAGCAATCCGGAGGTCTCGGGTTCGAATCCCGTTGGAATCCCATTTTTCTTTGCTCACTTTCAATCACAATATATTCTTGGTCAGTTTCCCTATATGTTTGAGTTAATGGAATCTTTTAATTAGAATACAGTGAAGACTTAATCAGAAATATGATGACTTTTATTTGAAAGTAGATCACAGTTTAAGTAAATGGCACATGTTTTGTTTAATTAAAAAATGACATTTTAGCAAACTTAATGCATTCCTTTAATAGTTTATATCATAATAGTTTACAGTTTATGCAAGATGTCCTAAATACGCCAACTTTGATTTAAGCGTGTTTAAGCGTTTTTTTAGAATTTAGCTATTCCTATCAAATTGGGAATAATGACAACGAATAATTATAAATGCATATGTGACCTTACACCACAAAACGACCGGTATGTCTTTCAGATAGTTTCTCTGTTATTAGCTAAAATAATCAAATTTGGTTTTAAATATGAGATTTAGGATTTTTGTATTTCCTGAATGAAGGTATCTTAATCTACCTACTGTGAAGTTTTGATCGTCAGAATTTATTTTTAAATATGTTTTTTCATCGAATAACAATTATCAGATTACAGCGCTTTGATTTGGCCAGTTTCTCCCTTGTTTTAAATCTGCTTCAGCCATTTTCCAAATCTTTGGCGCTCATTTTCAGAGGGTTTGGCTTGTCTAAATATGACCATTTAGGTATATACCATTTTAAAGGTAATGACTTCTACTGTTATGTCATGTGAAAATCAGCATAATCATTTTCCCAGACTTATTGATCGTTTTGTGGTGTAAGGTCACATATGTAACTTTGGAGATATAATTGTGATTCAACAAAGTAGTGGGGTAGCCCGGAATCCTCAAAGAGGGAGGGTGCTCCAAACTGCTGTATTTGTAAGGACATTAGCGTATACAAAGGGAAAACATGCTGTACAAAAATATATGTGTTCTCATTACAAAGGTCGATCTCCGATGGCTTCCGAAGATCTGGAAAACTACCGAGCGCAATTGAAATCCCGCTACGTCGAGGAGTACAACGACATTAAAACATCTCCCTTGGACCCAGATTCTCGCATGAAGCAGGATATGATCTTCGTTCATCTCGAGCTACTAAAAGAAGATAAACAACACAGCAAGCCATTAGAATATGGGGGTATCTTTAAGTTTTTGCTGTCAGGTGAAGGGAGAAATAAAATTGCCTTTCTAGGAGAGGCGGGTGTGGGTAAAACCACTCTCCTAGCAAAGATAGCGTATGACTGGGCAACTGGACAATGCCTACAGGAGATTGATCTACTCTTTCTACTAACACTCAGAGATCCGCCAGAAGGTCATTGCTTTGGCGAAATAGTGAATGAGTTAGTATATGAGTACGATGGCGTTAAAATTTTGGGTGACGTTGTTGAGAAATACATCATCAAAAATCCTACCAAAGCAGTTATGTTATTCGACGGATTAGACGAATATCAAGGAGATATCTCAAAGAAGAATCCCAATGATGTACTGGTGCAGATTATGAGAGGAGAGAAAATGAGGAAGACCCCTCTTATCGTCACTTCTCGACCATGGCGTGCCGACCGAATCACCAATGTTGACAAGATCAACAAGCAGTACGAACGTGTTCTGGTTAAAGGCTTCAAGGAGGGAGATGTAGCAACATACATTAGAAAGTATTTCATCGAAGACAAATCTTCGGCGGAGAGTCTTCTTGAACTTATAGAGAATAACAAAACAGTTAAACATCACCTGGCTCATATTCCTATATTTTGCGCCATGCTATGTCACGTATGGAATAACCAATCGAACAGAGACGCACTGCGTTTGCTAGAGACGATTTCCCAGTTATTCAGGCTAATTGTCCATTCCTTAATTGAACATTCTTACTCTAAAAGCAAAGAAACTTGTGGTGACGAAACACTAGGGGAGTACCTAGATAGATGTGAACAGGCTTTCACGCAGATTGGCGAGTTAGCGTATAACGGGTTGATTTCAAAGGACATGCTGTTTCGGGAAGAAGAATTTGATAGGTATTCTGAGGCTGTCAACACAGCTTGTGAGATAGGAATTATGTCAATGAAAAAGAGAGTAGCAACAATCGCTGATCGAATGAAGGGAAAGGAGTATGTGACCGAGGCACAATTCCCGCATAAATTAATGCAGGAATATGTGGCCGGTCACTACGTCGCATCTCTCTACCAAACCCACCCTGAAGAGTTTCAGAAGATTCTGGAGCATGTTCTGGAAAACTACAATGAGTTTGAGTACCTCCTGACCTTTGCGGCATCACATGGGGGAGAAGCTGGGCGGGCTGTGATGGAGGCTCTCTGTACATGCTCTAAGCATGTCTGGGATCCGCGATTCATCATGAAAGCGGCATATGGCTGTCACAACGAGGAAGCCATCACCCCTGTAGTGGACCTCCTACGAAAGTCGAGTTCCTTGATCATTGAAGGTGAAGGTGACCGTTACATTCATTACCGGTATGCACTGGATGTAAGCAGCAGAATGGTAATACATTATTAACATCTATTCACAATTTAATAATTATTATTCATAGAACTACGTCGCATCGTTTAGTTACACATGGCAATATGGTTGTTAACGTTTTGGCGTTATCATTCCATAATTATAAATCGCGAACTGTGTAACATTTTATTTTTGTGTAAGTTTTCATTGTAGTATCTCAGAAGCGGCACATTCCCACCAGTTCAAGGGCACAATTATACTACATTGTCCACAGGAAAGTAACAGACTATGTTGCCTTACTCTTCTACATAAAAAAAGTTCATGCGCGTCGTTATTCTTTTCTAACGTGATGCCCGATTTATTCCCCGTTTTATAATACTAACACTTTCTACTGTAATTAAAACAGTTCTATCATTATCATGATTATCTAGGTGTGCAGTAAATATTTGACAACATTCTAGAATTTATGATAGACAAGAAATGGGATCCAAATACAAGACCTGTGCGCGCGTACGGATACATAAATAACCAATACACAATGGAAGATCAGATAAAGTCAATCAAGCCATCGTCAATTCCCACAATCACTTTTAGGGATAGGTTCATCATTCACACCCCCATCCCGAACAGGATAGCATACGGTTACCTCTTTCACCAAAGAGAGTTGATGGTGAGAATTTGGAACATAACAGCATTATGTTTCGTATAAAGTACCGAAGTGTGATGTAACAGTTATTCACTGGTCTGCAGTGAATAGCTATAGCTCGTACCAATGTCCCTGATGTCGGACAAGCCTAACATTATGGTCCTAGCCCCAACTCACAAGCAATCCAAATGAAAGCTGTTTAGATCAGAAGGAGTTTGGTACATGTATACATGGGACAGTACAGTGTTTGTCCAACATAATTATAGAAACTAAAACTTGTAAGCTATTAACAGTTATACAAATTACATGATGCTAGAATAATAGTAAAACATAATATGAACGGTTCAGGTACAAGTCCTTTTACAAGGCTGCTTTTATTCGAAAATCACCTGTTAATACAAGAGGGAGCCCTCCAGACAGCTCAAGTTTAATGTCTTATATTAAAAAAAATTCGCACAAATCATATAGTTAAATGGATAGTTGAGTTCTGGTAAAGAGAGTATAGTTTTGGTCAAACTGAATTTTAGTAACCAAAACCTGCACCATTACATTACAAACTAATAGTTATAACTCCACCATGCTCGAAAGGAATGAAATATTACAAATGACTAAGTAAAAAGCCTGTTATCATAAAAAAAGAGCCGGTTAAACTCGAAAGGGCGCTCTCTAAACACTCATCAGTTTCAAAAAAAATTAAAATAAAATATTGTGCATGTGATGTTTTGTTGAAATAGTGATTAGATAGAGCAATCATAGAGAGATAATCAACAAAGTCTATTTAAAAACCTCTTTTGTAAATTTTTTAAAAGAGGAAGCATTTTTTATTTTTGTTTTAACGGCTGGTTTAAAATTATCTAATAATTGTGGGGCCCCACAAATATTACAAATGGTTATGTTTTTGGATATTTCAGCCATTTCTGAACCGATTTTGATCAAATACACTTTATTCTGTCATTAAAATGGTATGTTCTTTGGAATTTGACACTCAAATTTTCATTGTCTCACAAAAAATACTTTGTGTAGCGCCCGCTATACCAAAACACAACTATCCCTTTAACAAACATCATGTACACATAGACACAATATATCAAAGAGTGACATACATGTAGTTTACAAAATTTAAATACAAAGTAAGACAAAAACTAAAACAAAACAATGGCGTTCGTTATATTAAAAAAAAATAATGTGAGTAAAAAATTATGATGTTTGGTTAAAATAATCATTTACTAGAGACTGTAGAGAGCTCATCAAAAAACAGATTTCAAACCATTTTGGCATATTTTTTAATATTTGTTTAAATCATTAAATACAAGTTGGTCCCGAACAATTATTAAGATCGGATATATTTAAGGATATTTTAAGTGTTTCAGAATCGATTTTGATCAAACAAAGTTGATTCTGGATTTAGAATTGTATCGTGTGATTTTCTGAAATGTTACACTAAGTTTTCTATTACCTCACGAAGCGCCCTCTAAAACAAAAACTGAACTATCCCTACCCTTAATGAATGCTTTGACAAGAATCGTTGTGATAATAATTGATTTTACTATTGCATATTAGTGAGTGTCTAAATAGTGTATCTGTTTATTATAGGTTTTCCCGCTCAATTTCGCGATTGTGACAATCAAATTGATACAAGGAGCAAACGAATTCGCGCGATTTGCGATCGCCGTGTCAAAGCAGCATTCGAATTCGTAAATAGTCGTTCAAAATCACGTAGGAGCAAGTGAATTCGCACAAAGGGCATACCTTTTCATCAATGCGCATTCAAAATAGCATGTAGTTAATGCTGGCGTTATTGCAAATTCGCGAATTCGAATGCCCATAAATGAACTCATTCACGAAAGCGTATGCGTATGCATGAATTCGTTTGCACCTTTTCGGAATTTGAAAGACCGATACCAACGATTACGCGGCAATGCGTGAATTTGAATTACCCTTAATGAATTTGATTGATAAAAGTGTAAAATTGAGCGGGAAAACCTATATTAAACTTTGTATAATGTGTTTCTTGTGTATTACTGCAACTTTGCAACTGCAAAGGTTGAGGAATGCACCGGTCCCAGCGCAAGGCCTATCAGTGAGGACCATGACACATCCTACCACGCTGGTATCGGCCTCGTCTCACTTCCCAAGCTCAAGAAGGTGGAGATCTTTAGGGCATGGGGAGATTCGTACGATACGTTCTTTGCAGGAATGGCGGCAGGAGCACGACAGTCACAGGTATTATGATAATACATTATTTGTTGTGCATGTTATTGCCATAAAGATATAACGAAATCAAAGGTATAACATCACTCATCTCATTTACTCAAAAGGTCCATATCTTATCATAACCATGTGAGAAGTAAAGTTAAATGATGCAGTCTTTGTAGTAAGTTTTACCATGGTTTAACTATGTAAACAGCTAGTAACCGGTAATATTATGATTACTCGAGTTTTAACAAATTAATAATGACCATATTTTTAGGATCATACATCAATAAATGAACTTCCAAACGGATGTAGACAGTGCAGCTATTTTCTTTCTTCAAAATTTAAGGGTTGACCACATAGAGAAACCTGAAATTTGAAATTAAAAGGATCTAGTAACTTTGTTGACATGTGCAAAAAGTGATGAGTGGTTGATACAATATATATTGTTATCTGATATGTCCACTGGGTGTTGTGTGGAAATATCAAGTTAAATGGACGCTATATGGCTGAGTAATGAGCAAAAAGCAAAGTGATATTCACTCACTCAATGCACAATACTTTTTACACGGTTTTCGTGGTCCAGTGGATAATTTAATATTTGAACGCTTCAACCGTAAATATTTTTTTTATAATGAAAGGGAAATTTGAAAAACGGAAACCTGTCCCATGCTTTTATTGTTCGAATACAACAACGTATGAGGGAACCGCTAGAATTCTAATTGGATTTTGAGGATTTGGACAATGTTACTAAGTCCCTTTAAGTTGATATTGGTGGGTAAATATATCACTTGATGTGCCAGATGGCACTTGTTGTTAGTATCACAAAGGAAACGTTATATTAAAATGAGGTGTAATGGCAAATGAGAATGACTGGTTGAAGAAATAGTTAAGTTTTGGTCAAACTGAATTTTAGTTACCAAAGCCTTCACCATTACATTACAAACATGACAAACTAATAGTTATAACTCCACCATGCTCAAAAGATATATACAATTACAAACGACAAAGTAAAAAGCCTGTTATCATTACAAAAATAGCCGTTATAACTCAAGAGGGTGCTCTCTAAAAACTCATAGGTTTGACAAAATGTTCACACAAAATTGTGTATGTGATGTTTTGTTACAATAATGATCAAACAGAGGTATCATCAACAACTATTTAAAAACCTATTTGGAATTTTTGTGTAAGAAGTGTATAAGCATTTTATGTATTTTCTTATGAGTCAAGATATCGCTTGCTAAGCGAAATCAAATTTGTCAACTATGAAAGCATTCGAAAGGAAATGATTCTCATTTCACATGTTTTATTCAATGAACTTTCAAATGGAATTAAATCCCTTACAATTTAGTTGGGGTGAAGTACCAATACTGAAGTGAACCTTTAAGTTGGACAGTTGTCATGTGCTTTGAATATGTCCCTTTTTCAGATAATATTTATGATATAAAGGTCTATCGAATATGAATTTTAAAAAAGACAATATACTTCTATTATATTTATATTTATATTTTAAAAGTAAACATTGCAAAATAAATTGCTTTCATAGATATAGATCAACTGACCCTTTATAACTGTAATATATGTCCCGTTACATCTGAACAGCGCTTACACGACTCTCAACCAGTGGTTTCAGTCTCGTCCTCGAACATTTTGGCGACGCTCCCCCCCCCCCCCCCCCCCCCCCCCCCCCCCCCTCCCCCATGGTCTCGAATGCGGGTCTCGATAATTTTGGGGTGACGGACATACCTACCCAACCCCCTCCCCCGAATCGGGTCGGGTCTCGAATCCACTTTTTAGAGGTCTCGACCATCATAACTATTGGTCTCATCCCCCGAGGACACTATTTAATTTTTTTTCCCAAACAGGTTTAATATGGCACTAACGCATAAGATATGCCCGTTTAATTGGAATCGGGAGACTTGAATGGAGACCAATGCGCTCGTATTCAATTCGAGTTATAAATAGACTTATAGCCACTAAATCTGACCTATAGCCACTAAATCTAACATATAGCCACTAAATCTGACCTATATAGCCACTAATCTGACCTATAGCCCACCAAATTAGTTAGGGTTAGGGTTTTAGGTTAGGGGTATATCTCCGAAACTAAGACAAAAACTCTTCTGTTCCGCCTCAAATGAAGCGAATCGCGGTGGCGCAATCGGAAGCGTGCTAGTCTGATAATCTAAAGACGCTGGGTTCGAAACCCAGCCTTGCTGCTTCATTTGCGTAAATTCGTACTCAAATGTTCGATATTATACAAGTCGGAAATTTCGGGTATGCGTGGTCTCTGACCAAGTCGCTAATTCACAAGGATTTGTAAACCCGTTTGGGGAAAAAAATTCGCCCCCGGGGGGTCTCGAATCCACTTTTTACCGGTCTCGACCAACATAACCAATGGTCTCAGCCCAAGAGGAAACCACTTAATAAGTCGTCGCGACCTCGGACTCGATATTTTTGGGGTGACGGACATAATACCCCCCCCCCCCCCGGTCCGGTGTCTCGAGTCGGGTCTGGAATCCACATTTTAGAGGTCTCGATCATCATAACTATTGGTCTCAGCCCCCGAGGACACTACTTAACAAGTCGTCGTGGCCTCGGACTCGATCATTTTTGGCGACAGACTTGTCAAATTATGTCCAATTATTGTAACTAGTATGTCTACAGCCAATCAGCATGGAGCATTATAGCTGATGCCGTGGTAGTTACAACAATTTGAAGAAAAAATGTATGAAACAGGCCCCTGTTGGTGATGCTATTTTTGTTTGCTCCCCCCCCCCCCCCCCCCCAAAAAAAAAAAAAAAAAAAAAAGAAATAAATAAATCAAAGTTTTTGCTCATTACGCCAATGACTGTTATATAATGGTCAAAATACAACCATGCATGTACCCACTAAACTTCCCGCTCTCTAGCCTATCCGATAGGCATCGTGCTGTCTGGCGCAGCAGGTTCTACAACGGCAGTGTACTAACCGCGAAAAGCCGAGCTCAAGCGCGCAGCGCCAGTTCTCACATCTAGCTAGCTCGCGATCGCATAGAGAATCTCCAAGCCATATAGAGCCTTGACTTGAGGCTACCCTCTCCCACACCTTCCTCTCTTTTTATCATGTAAATTCCTTTACAACAGTATTTTTAGAAGCTAAATATTATGATATGGAATAATGAAGATGACTGCCACACAACAATGACATCGTTGATGTCTAATTTACAACCTCCTTATTTTTTTCTCTTGAACGCTCTTCTTCAGCAAAGTTATGATTATTTTAGTATGCATAATATCTCAAAGAAATTGTACAACAAAACTATTGATGGCAGAAACTTAAATTATCACAAGTGTAATTAATCTTCAGGAAAATGAGGAAGTCACTTTCAAAGGCTGCTCGATCTCTTGGCATTATTTAAAATAAGTGTATTTCTAAATTTGCACCTTACTATGTATTAATATATGTCACCTATGAGTAAAAACATGTTATAAACATTACGTTTCACCCAAGTTAGAAAATAAACGCTTCTCAGGCCTGAGGAGAGGTTGAGAGATTCGTGCCTCTAGTAGAATTGTATCACCGTTTACACCGTTCTTATCGGTTTACTGCGTGTAACCGGAGGAGATTATCTCTATAATACCACTAGGTCTCGGGGGGCAGTTAACAGGGCATGGAATGTTGACGAAAGCTATTAAAATGGTTGAGTTGATTTCCACCGTGGTGGAGATCACGGCTAACTTAGTGAAACGTAATGTGAATTCCTCGATAAATTTCTCACAAGATACTAACAATACATGTATATTTTGACGAGAACGAAATAATCATGGACAGAAAATACAAATGTTGTTGTTTTCTTCAGTTCAATGAAATATGAAAGTTTTCACGACTTTGAAATGTTCAAATTGATTTGATCTTAACATTGACAATATCACTATGTCCCCTCTCTAGATAGAGGAACTGTTTTTTGAAGACTGTGTCCTGGGTCATGTTGCATCTGAACACTTTGGGAGAGCCGTCTCCTCAATGCCAAACCTTCGATCACTTTTCATGTATGACATGAAGCTTGATGATGCATGCTACAATACAATGTCAACGTTAGCGCCACAATCAAAGGTGATATATCCCATTTCGAAGTCTCTCTCCCCATTTCAGTTACCTATTCACTCATTCTATACCTAAATTGATGAGCTTGTATGATATCGAAGATATTTTAATTCGACATTGAAAAATGACGATGATTGCTACACTAGGTCAGAGTCAAATTAAAATGTACCCACCAACACCCTCACACCCTCCATCTCTTGTTAGTTTGTTAATCCGTCATTACGGATTCATATTACCCCTGAATGGATTAATCAATCACTTTTTTTCGAATTAATAGATACAAAATAAATAGTAATAAAGATGATTGCAACGCGGCAATAAAGTTCCCCCTCCTTTTCAATCACATCCTCGGTAATATACTTATTTTTTAGAAAGTATTATATATGAAGGATATTAATTATTTCGTCCATAAATTTATCAGGTACATTTGTTCTTGCATTATGATGGAACAATTCGAAATAACACAATTCATTATATATCACATACTTGTAAAATAATTAGTGTGTGTGTGTGTGCGCGCGACTGTGCGTTCGTGTCTGTACCCTATAACATTGTTAATGGGACAAGTACATTATCGAATCAAGAAATTAATGTCAAAACGGAAACCTGCAGCATAAGCCCATAATAATACACGAGACGAATTCAAATCGAACTTTGACGAAAGTGTGCACGAAAAGACGAAATTGCTTTCGCTGCTATAGGTTCAGCAACTATGACAAACGAAATTGAATTGTGATTGACAATAGAATGTAACAAATTACAACATTGAGCAAACCTTTTGTGAAATTGGTCGACAAAAGACGAAAGTATGTTGGCATTAGCACATTCTATGCTCTTCATGACAATATTGAAGTGAAAATGAATACAAATTGAATGACGGAAGTTTAAAAGTGGGCGGGAAAACCGAATTGTAAGGCGCTTAGAGATGATGGTCAATCATAATTATAAGTTGTTATAATCGGGTATATTTTATGTAATATACAGTGCGAGTAAAAAAAAATGAAACCGGACTTTGATAGCTTATAAATCCACAAATCTAGAAGTATACATGTTTATATTGGTATCATGTCAAAGCTTGGGGAATTGCCTTTAAAATGAAGTATCATACACTCTGATCACCTCAAGCTTCACCGATCACGACCTAGTTATCCAAAGGCATGCAAAAACTACCCGTGTCCAAGTTTGCACTGTTCTTGTTTTGTGAATGGTTGCATCTGTTGTTTGATTTTCAAAGATAACTTCATCCTAAACATGTCCTATTCAGGGCCCCTGCCTCCAAACAATGTGGCTGCTGAATGGGAGGACAGTGGGGGATCCCCTTCAACACTGATAAACATGAAAAACATTGGCAACCAGCTGGTATTTGTTTTGATTCACCGAAGGATATTCTTGAAATGTTCTTTTGAAAAAAACGGTAAACAAACGCATTCATGTATGATAAACACAACAAAAAGGTCCCCCTAATCAAAATATCGTATCTTTTTAACAAAAAGGTTTTGAGCAAAATAACTTGACAGGATTGTTTCTACACTTATTCACTAACTTCTGTGTGTTGTCCTATTATTCATGCATGAGTGAGCACACAATAAAGACAAAATTGTCACTTTTCAAAAGTCACGTGACTTTTGTGACTTTTGAAAAGTGACAATTTTGTCTTTGCTCACTCATTCATGACTCGACGGATAAATATTATTTTCACACAGAAGTGAGTCATTAAGTGTAGAAACAATCCTGCCAAATTAATTAGCTCAAAACTTTTTCGTTCAAAAGTTATGCTATTTTGATTAGGGGGGACTTACTTTTTTTGGTTGTGTTTAGAACAAGACAACGGCAAACTTGGACACGGGTAGTTTTTGCATGACTTTGGATAATAAGTTCGCGTTCGATGAAGCGCAGAGTGATCAAAATGTATGATGTATCATTTTACAGGCAATTTCTCAAGCTTTAATCTGATACCAATATCAACATAAATATAATTATAATTGTGGATTTATAAGCTATCTAGTCCGGTTTCTTTTTTTTTTTACTCGCACTGTATATCAAACTGGCACCTAGTATAGTATTACAGTATAATTACAGTATTATATACTTATTATTATTATTATTATTATTATTCTTAATAATTGTGTTATTATTATTATTATTATTATTATTATTATTATTATTATTATTATTATTATTATTATTATTATTATTATTATTATTATTATTATTATTCCCCTGCCCCATTCACAAATACATTTTCAATGTGGCAGAATTTTAGTCTGCATGTGTGTTATAATAATAATAATATCCTCGATTTATATAACGCCTATCACGATTGATAATCATCTCTAAGCGCTTTACAATTATACAGGGTGTCTCAATCAGAAAGAATGCAACACCTACGATCCTTCATTTCATCAACATCATCGACCAAATGTCAAGTTTTTGTTTGATTGTGTAGAACATATTTTTTCCAACAAGATGATACCATAAGCATTGATTTTTGGAAAGGCGTTTGGATCCTAGGGCCATTTTTCTAAGGCAATGTCGTTTCCTAAATTTGCTACTTTTTCGTCACCGGCGATCCTCTGAACACTGAGACATATTCTCGCCCCACGGCCTACCATAGACAGAAGAACCGCATGACTGCTCTCCCTTTGATAAGGAAGACAATGTGAGCCATACCGTATGGGGTACTTGATTATGCAACATTGTCTTCTTTATCAAAGGGAGAGCAGTCATGCGTTTCTTTTTCTATGGGAGGCATTGGGGCGAGAATGTCCCAGTGTTCAGAGGATCGATGGAGACGGAAAAGTAGCAAATTAGGAAACGAAATTGCCTCAGAAAAATGACCCAAAGTGCACGTTTTCCACTCCCTGGGGAGCATTCCAGCCACGGGCAACCTTGTGGGTGCACACAGTGCTAAGGAACTACGTTCCATCCTTCTGGGTTCCCATTTATACACCTGGGTGGAGAGCAGCAAATGTGGATACATTTTCTTGCTGAAGGAAAAACGCGATGGGCATACTCTGGGTTCGAACTCGGGACCTCACAATCGGAAGGCACGCGCTCTACCAATCTTGCCACTACACCACGTCCTTCGAGATTCCGAAGTCCCAGACTTCGTACATAGCCCACAAGGTTTCCGGTAGCAGGTTAGCAACCGTTCCCAATATAACAACAATACGTCGAAAGGTCCCAACACCACCCCCCCCCCCCCCCCCCACCCACACCCTCACCTTTTCCTACAAATAGGAGTACTATGTATTTGCTTATACACTGCGCAAGTAATATACTATGAGTTATGTTTCCTGAGTTTATATTTTTGAACTCTATTGAATTGTCTGAATTTCTTAATATCAGTTTGTTCTACACTACTACAGATCACAGATGTTAAGCTGGTAGAGATCACCGCGACACGGCGCAGCCTTGTCATCATCCTGTCACTACCGAACCTCCAGTCACTCACATTACGCGACATTGAACCTGACTCAGAGACATGTCACAGTGACGTTGACTCGGACGACGCTGATTTAGACGCATGGCATGACATCCCCATCGGTCCAGGCACACGTGCACCTGATGAATCGGTTAGTGCAAGTACATTGTGGCACGGGGCTGGTGATGCGTTTTTACTAATAATGAAAGAAAATCATTGATATCCCCAAACAAAGACATATGAGATTACAAAGACATGCTGACATATTCCGTTAGAATGAGCAAGGTTGAGAAGTTGTTTTAAAACCCATTTTAATAATATATGAAGAAATAGAATCAATTCACTCTGACATAATTTCTCGTAATAGGCATAAATTTACACTCATAATAACACTCCCTATAGTACCAATTTAAAAAAATCAATATAGATAAGCCGATAATTAACTACAAAGGTAATACAATAATGCAAATATTTATTCGTGCATTTCATATTTTCTGTTTAACCTTTATTTCCGTTGAACAAAGAATAAACTTTCATTATTATGTTACAGTGCATAGGTTAGTGCATAACCTTACCCCACATACCTTTGTAAGTTAGTATATAAGCGTAATCTAACATTAATGTTATATAATTTCTAGCCAATTTTACTTGCCACAACCTAGAAGTGAATACAACAAAGAACATTCCTTCTCGTATGCTGCAAGTAAACTTTATAACGCACTATACCCATGTATGTTCAAATATCTCCTACATTAAACATATTGCTAAAATGCCTTCGGCAGCACCACAACATTATATAATATCACAATAACTTACATCATTTGATTCCTTTACATTTTACAGTTTTATTTTGAATTTGTCATATCCCCATGTAACTTTGTATTAATTGCAAAGTGTTGAATGTATTTATGTTTGTATGTATGTGTTTGTACTGTGTTTTCAATGTTTACTTTTGTTAATTCCACCCTGTACAGCAGGACTATGTGGCACTTAATGGGGCTACCCATTTTTTTTATTTTTAAGAAGACTGAATGAATAAATAAATGAATAAATACAATATAAACTTTATTTAAATACTTTTCATGAACTCCAATCAGCTGTCTACGTTACAGTGTGGAGCAATGGTTGAGATCTAGTCTACCAACATCATATTGTGCTGACATAATTTAAAGGGATTTACATGTACATACCTGTATTGACATGTTCTTTTAAAGTACATTTTATATACCCTTTTTGAATGTCAAAAGCCTTACATTTCGAATTGACAATTTAAAAAAGCTTAATGTAACAGCGGTAAACTTGGTAAACACATTCATTATTTGTATTATTTTTGCTTTTTTACACTAGGGTCAGGAACCATATGTTGCTAGTTCTCTCTTGGAGCTGGAGGTGGATGGCGACTCGCTGAACTATCTCTGTGATCTGGGGCTACCCGCGCTATGCCCAGGTGTGGGGAAATTAACCATCCTATTCCATAGCCTTCACGGTGTTAATCTAAACAGACTATCTGAGACCTGCTCCTGGTTCACCCATCTCCTTGAACTACACGTATGCGGTGAAAAGTATGCGCGTCTGGGTCACCCTGCATCAGTCATCGAGGCAGTGATGACGTCATGTCCCAGTCTCACCAAGCTGTCAATAGAAGACATTGATGTTGATGACCAGGGGGTAACCGACATCATCCGATCCATTGAGGCTCATACCTCTCTCAAGAGCATTTCGTGAGTACTCAAATAAAGCCGTTTTTATCGTAGTAATAAAACCGTGCATGTAAACATACACATAATCAGTTACAAGTGTTCACACATATAAACGCACACACACTCACACACACACACACACATTTTTAAATGTTTTTTTAATGCCTCACAATGAAAAAAAAAGAATTAAGATTACATACAAATGAAGAGCAAAATAATTACATTAACCTTACACATTACAAATAAATCTAACATGTTAAATATCAAATTAACAGTACACAAATGTATACTGTTATACGCACATATAAACACATATTCACATACGCACACACACACGCACATATTGTCACGTGGATTAGTAATCGAAATATCACCAAACATACATTAACGTGCCATGCACAAAGTTATTCATGAATCAAAATTAATGAGTATTTCAACTATTTCCAGAAACAACATTCTTATAGAAGATCCTTCACATCAAACATTAGACCGAAAAATCGGTCTATATTCCTAGGGTTTGGTCCACTGAGACTATGCATTGTTTCATTATCATCTCACACTATCTTGTAATAGTATGACGTCGCAATATTAAATGACCCCTCAAGAACGAGGTGGATTTTTCTGTCTAATCAAACACATACTGTAACAACATAATGCATATACATGCACAAACTCTCCCTTCATACACGTATGATATTTATTGCGAGATATGGAAAGCAGGAACTTATTACATGTTCATAACATAACAAGTATGCATAACAAATATTGTTGCTATCGGTTTGTATTATAAGTTGTTTTCTACTTTGTAAATGTAACCTTAATATAAGTGAACTTTTATGTTCTACCCACCCGAAGTTATTTGTGGTTTGCTTTTCAGATTAAAGGAATCTAGGTTTGTCTATAGGATCTAGAACATTTTAAAGGGACTTAGTAAAATTGTCAAAATCCTTAGAACCCAATTGGAATTCTAGCGGCTCCCTCATACCTTGTTGTACTCGTATTTACAGTTCAATAGTTAAAACGATATTTACGATTTAAGTGTGAATATATTAAACTATTCACTGGATAGTCGTAACCGTGTGCAAAGTCAGTGCAATGAATTAGCGAATATCACTTTGCATTTTTGCTCATTACTCGGCCATATTATCGGCCATTTAACTTGAAATGTTCACACAATCTCAGATAACAACAATATACATTGTAACAACCATTCATCGCTTTTTGTACATGTCGACAAAGTAACTAGATCCCTGTAATGTTTAGTTACAAGGCGCCACTTACTGTTTCAATGTAACATTATTTTTCTTCACAGAAATGAAGTAACTTATAATTGTGTGGTTGTGTTATGTCTATCACAGATTCACGAAATGCTATACCACCGAGGATCTGGACGCACTGTGTGATGAGTTCAACGGGAAGGGAAGACTGACTGTGAGCATTACACATGGAAGGGTAAGAAATTGCACCGGATAGGGCAATGGAATGGGGAACTGATCGTAACACCACATCGAGCAAAAGACTCGAAGACTCAAATACAAACATTAATAATGATTGTACATATTTCCATACACTAGGGTATAGAGTACAGAAGCCATGACGTCATAAAAACACTTTTTTAGAATTTTCAAATTTGGACTTCATTTTCAGAAAGAGCATAACAAATAATGTCCAAATACCGAAAATCAAAGGAATAGGTTTACGTATTGGCTGAGATATGCCCATCCGAATGAGTTTTACTTCAATGGTCAATCAGTGTTATAATGCACTGGTTCCTAAATTTAGGAACCAGTGCACTATAACACTGATTGCCCATTGACCAAAAAATCATTCAGATGGGCATATCTCGGCCAATACGTAACACTACACCACTCTATGCCATTTATATAATGGAATGTATAATGGAACGATTAAACAAATTAGTAAATATTTGCTTCGATCTTCATTACGATTGCAAAGGAAAGCTTTTAGTCTGTCATAGGGAACCAGAATTAAATACGATCACACTAAATGTGAGGAATTTTATTTGCATTAAATTGTCAACAACTATGTCAATCTGAGAAGAGATCTACTTGTACATAGTCAGACATAGTCACAATTAAAATTGTCTTTCTGCAATAATGCATCATATCCTTCTTTTTTTCATTTGTGATTGAAATTTCAGCCACCATTTCAATGGGGTGTTTCCGATTTTCATCTTTAGTGAAACAAAACTCATAGCTGAATGGTTGGTTGGTTATTTAGTTTGTTTACAGAGGGCGTTCGTTCAATTATGATTACTTACGTCTGGGGGCCGCCCTTCATCGTCACCATCCGAGAGACGCAACCAAGATTTCGAGCCGGGGTCGATTCCATATGCGAAGAGCAGAGCTCTGTCTACTAGACCAGAGCACCTCTTCACAAACCACCTCATAGCTGGATGTATGTATCATTTTTTAAAGTGGCGTAGCCTGGAAGGACTGATTGAACCGGACCGCCAATTATTGGGGGATACCCGTAATGTAATTCTTTATTTGTATAAAGGATTTTTCACTTATGTTTGGGATTGCTTTTGTCAAATTATTAGGGGTTCCATTTGTCCCATGCCTCCCCTAGCTACACCATTGATGGTTTGAAAATTGAAGTTCCGCTTGTTTAAGTCTAGTGAAAAAGCAAACAATAAATGTTGCTAATGTGTAACAAGCGGCACCAAATAACTTCACCATCTTAGAACATATACCTTTATATTGTGCATTCAGCAAACATGGCAAATGTGTAGCTTCCACATTTTTATGACGTAAAAAGTTATTAATGATTCTCCATCAGTTTATGAATGACGGCCTATTGGTTTCAAACCATGTTTTGAAGCACGGTTTACATGTTCCTCCTTTGTGATTTCCAGTCCTAAATAATCTATTACAACTGATCACGGTTTGACTAATATGACAACTGGCCTTGAAACCAGTATTTTGCAAATTCGATTTCGATATTACACTTCGATGTAGGCTTAGAATTACACATTTTACAAACTTATTTTCCCCTAACCGTGAACTATAATGATGGTGATCGATGTTTTCCATATGGTTATTTTCTAGAATAATATTGTATTTTAAATAATGTGAGTGTCGATATTCCGTCGCTTAACATTTTAGTGGTAAACGTCCATGACTGCATATCCTTGACAAAATAGGCCGCATTGAAGTTGACAGAATGTGATGCAGCAGAAATCAGGTTTTAGTTGATGAGTGTCAATTGATCATTATCAATAATGGTTTTGTTTGCCCCATTTTTTATTTATAATGTATATTTCTGGTCATTTGTACCTGTCTTTGTTTACTTAATACTAATTTTACTAAATAATGTGTTTTACCTTATTAGCTAGATGGCTGTGGTTGGAAGGTTGGACGGATGAGTGCATGGGATGATGGTTTGGTAGGTGGTTTGGATGATGGGTGGATGGATGGATGGATTGGTGGGCGGTTTCATGGATGGGTGGGTAGGATGGATGGATGGATTGGTGGGTGGTTTGTTGAATGGGTGGATGGATGCAAAGATAATGGAAGGATAGATGCATATATGGTGGAAGGATGGATGGATGAGTAGAACAATAGATGGTTGTTGGTTGGGGGGGATGGATGGATGGGAGGATGGATTGATGGGTGGATGGATTGGTTGATGGGTGATTTGGTGGAAAGATGGATTGATTGATTGATTGGTGGGTGGTTTGCCCGGGGGGGGGGGGGGGGGGGGGGGGGGGGGGGGGGGAGGGTCTGTCCTCATTGAAAGGGGGGGTATCATGCATGACCAAGAAAACGAGTAATTAGGGTGGTTTTTTACGATCAGGCGATATACTCGAGTATCTCGAATAGGGTCTCAAAATCACCCAAAATCAGGAAAAAGGGTACCTATCTTTTTTAGGCTGATGAATTACTCGTTTAGGGTCTCAAAAAGATGAATTACTCGTTTAGGGTCTCAAAAACTCAGCTTACTTGCTTAGGGTATCAAAAAATAGTTATCACCTTGCTTTTAATAGGGGTTTACAAAAAAAAAGATTACTTGCTTAGGGTATCAAAAATAGTTATAACTTGCTTTGTAGGGGTTTACAAAAAAATTGATTGCTTGCTTAGGGTATCAAAAATACTTGCTTAGGGGTTTACACCAAAATTGATTACTTGCTTAGGGTATCAAATTACCGATAATCATACTTTTTTGCACCACGCAAATACTCGTTTAGGGTGCTTTTGGCAAGTCCTTGGTCACGCATGATACCCCCCCTTTTTGTGAGGACAGACCCCCCCCCCCCCCCCCCCGGGGTGGTTTGGTGGATGGAAGGATGGATTGGTGGATGTTTTGTTGGATGCATAGATGGTGGGTGGATGGATGGATGAGTGGACGAATAGATGGTGGTTTGATGGATGAATGGTTGGTTGGATGGGTGGAAGGATGGATAGATGGACGGATGGATGAGTGGGTATATTGTATGGATGGATGGTAGATGTACGATGATGTAGTATGGTGTTATTGTGTAATTCCCAAGTCAATCAGCTCTCACATTATGAATAATGGCAATAATATTGTTGTATATTCCTACGATACATATTATTTTAGGGTTTGTATAGTAAGTGATGTGTATATACATCGTTTGCATACATGAGATGCTGTTAGATTGATTCATTAACTTTATCTTCCTCCCAAAAGTAATATTTGAGACTTAATTCATAACACCAATTTAAATGTAAGATTCTTGAGAATGATGCCTGAGAATACAAAAAAAACGAAGTTTGATTTTACCCCGATCGTTCGCGTGAAGTATCCTAATTCGGATATCTCTTGACTACGGTCGGAAAGCGTCTAAATAGACCTTTTCAAATTCGATCTTAAAGGGATAATTGAGTTCTGGTAGAGAGAGTACAGTTTTAGTCATACTGAATTTTAGTAACCAAAACCTGCACCATTACATTACAAACTAATTATTATAACTCATGCACCATGCTCAAAAGGAATACAAACATTACAAACCGACTAAGTAAAAAGCCTGTTATCATTCAAAAAGAGCTTTTTAAACTAAAGAGGGCGCTTCAAAAAAACGCATTTGTTTAAACCATTAAAAAAAATATTGTGCATGTGATGTTTTGTTGAAATAGTGATTAGATAGACAGATAATCAACAACTATCTAAAAACCTCTTTTGAACATTTGAAAAGAGGAAGCATTTTAAAACGAATTTTAACGGCTGATTCAAAATTATCGAATACTTGTGGGGCCCCACATTTATTACAAATGGTTATGTTTATGGATATTTCAGCCGTTTCTGAACCGATTTTGTTCAAATAAAGTTTATTCTGCCATTAAAATGTATGCTCTTTCAAATTTGACACTCAGTTTTTCATTATCTCACAAAAAATGTATTTTGTGTAGCGCCCTCTCTACCATAACTCAACTATCCCTTTAAATATCTCCATAATTAGGGAGACATTTGAAAAATCAAAACCCATTTCATGATTCTGTTACCGTAAGCCAGTCACGAGTTACAAGAGAAGTGTGAAAGCTCCACGTGATTTTCGTTGCATTTTATAAAGTTGATGGATAGACGCCTACAATTTGTATTCGTTTCTCTCATATGTATTGTATATATTTATTCATCGTCCATTGTAAATGCGAACCTCATGCTTATACGATGCAAAATGTGTGACAAGTAATGCATTTTAATTTGAGTTACTGTTCCTTGTATACTCAATGGAAACAATGTGCCTTCAGATTTGTAAGAAAGATAACAACACGTATGGATAACACATTAAAGTTCGTATGCAGTATATTATCTGACAATATACAGTAAGTGTCAAGTGGTACTTGCAAGTTTTGTACATTATATTCGAAGTAGAAGTTTGAGAAAGTTATTCAAGTAGCAGAGGTCGTGTGATATGGGCTTGCATTGTTGCATTATTGCAGTATTGCATTGTTTCTTGAGTTACCGTTTCTAGTGTAATCATCAAAGCAATGTGCCCTTCATGGATTTGTAAGAAATATGACAAACCATAATTATGTATGTATTATTATATAGCGTATATTCGTGTATTTATGCCTATCATAATATGTATACACGTGTCTTTGAATGTATTTTCTATTCGAAGGGTTATTTCTAGAAAATGATTCACGAAGCCGTGGTCTTTCGTATCATGGATCGGAGGTATTTGTGATCTTCTTCTATAATTCAGCGTTCTACCATCTTACAATAAAGTAAATATCAATTAAATGTTCATAATGACTATGATGAAGGATGTAATTAGCAACTTAATCAAATGTAGTTCAAATAATATCCCGTCACAACTACAAACATATATACAACAAGCATTTCCAATGGTGTACGAGCAAATTAAAATACGGAACTGCAAAATAATCATTATCTCGTGTTTCAGCTTCAGAAAGAGGAATTGCTAGATAATTACCGTATATGCTTTGTAAATGCTTTCCACTGATTTTCTCTGTAGATATTCAAGGTATACAAGGGTATAGACATTTTCAAATTTCATGTGATTATTTAGCCAGTTAGCTATAAACACCGCATGTGTCGGGTGTTTTAAAACATACACAACAGTGGCAGTGTAAACAAGTGTATCACAAAGCATTGAAAATAATTATATTGGGTTTCGGGGACGAACGCCAATATCTCAGTCGGTAGACCATCGGTCTAGCAATCTGGGGGTCTAAGGTTCGAATCCCGGAGAAATCCTTATTTCTTTGTTCTGTTTAATTACAAAATAAATCATGGTATATTTACCGAGACAAAATTATACTTTACAATGACAAACAATTTGTTTGTACGTGTGTTTGAGTTGTAACAATATTAGCGACGTATAGTGTAAATAATATGTAGCAAAGTAAACAGGCCTGAAACAATTTATCTTAAGTTAATCAATGTTTTCGACATGCTGTTTTATATCTATACAGTATTTTATATATGTAAGCATTTACTTATTTTGTTGTTTCGTTTTTCTTCCTACATAATAAGGGCTAGGTGCCCCCCTGCTTTAATATACCCATCCATTATATAAGGAGGCATGAGAAGACAGAAGCTCACTCTCTGCTCTTTATCCTCTTACGGTACCAATATGTGTACCGAAATATTGCATTATAGGGTATCACTCAAATAGACACATATTTTAGTCTTGCTAACATTCAACATGCATTTCAAGTTTCATTGATCATTGTCACTTGACATGCATTATGTTTTGTTGAAATAATTATACTTATGTGGGATAAGTAAAGGTTATACATGTATATTGAATATATTAAATAAAAATATGTACATCACTATGGAGTATGGTGCAGGATTGTGCCTCTAGCACGTGTAAAAGGGATACTTTCAGTCCAATGTTTTTGTGTGTTGAAATAAAAATACTTATGTAGGATTACTGGTTACATATTACATGTTCCATGCAGATTAATGATGTTTCAATTGTCTAACCTTATTGATTGAACATTATGTTTTGTGTTTGAAGAGAGACGCGAAAATTATTAAAAACAAATTTGTTAAAACTAACGCAAACTACATTATTCGTTTATGCGTGCATGTATTGAGTAGATACACGTGTGAGCGCGTGCAAACATACACACTCACACATCACACACACACACACACACACACACACACACACACACGCACACACATACACATAAACATCATACACAACCGCACACGCACGCACACATACACAAACACACCCCACACGCATACACAAACACATCCACACACAAACAAACACATCATACATTCTGAGTGGACATCAGTCTAATCACGATGATTATTGTGCGTCGACCTATATATATACCAACAACTTTGATATAGACCTGCCCTCTTCATCAGAAAACATGATTCCCGATTCGGTGCCCCTCCCCCTTAAATGGTCTAGTAACTTGATTGGCATGTACATACACTGATGAATGATTGGTTTAATGTGTAGTTGTGTGATCTGATAAGTATGTCTTCTGAAGGTTGTGAGTATTGTGTGAAAAGTTAACGTTAATTAGGATGTACTATATTATGGCCCAGTAATGAGCGCAATCAGGGGTGATATTTGCTATTAACAGAATCGATCATTGCTATGACTTTTAACACAATCATGACAATCCAGTTGGTAGTTGGAAATCTGAACACTTCATATCAGTCGTAAATATCTATCTAACGAAAGGGAAATTTCAAAATGCCCCATGTTTTTATTGGAAATATGAATACAACAAAGTACTCGATAACAACTGAATGTCTGTAATAGTAAGTTTTGTGGATTTGGACAATTACTAGATCATATCCCTTAACAAAAACACCCTTGCTACGACTGAGCGTGCAGTTTACTCCCAGTATAAAAGTACATTTCTTACAGGTTGCACGCTACTAAATATTATCCCCATAGACTTACACACTAACATCCATGATTTCAATCTAACATACAATTAATATCATTGCACGGAGTTTTCCAATTGTTTGATATATTTGTATATATATCATGGTAGATCAGAATTTCGTTTTAAATGATGCAGCATACATTAATAAAATGAGCCTTGAACGAAGAATAGATCTTTTGCAATTGCCTTGGCAAATCAGAAAAGGTGACTATTTGCCCAATTTGTCCAGACTTTGGGCTTATTATGGAGGTTAACATTACCTAAATGCCAAATTTAGCATAAAACTACAGATTATTAGGACATCAACTTTTACTGTTTATGATTTTTTTTCTCATAAAAAATTACGTCAAAAGATATGGGGCGCCTTTGTAAATTTATTATATTCACTTATTATATGTTATATAATCGTTATTTAATATATAATAACTATTATTTACATATAATGTAGTAAATGTATCAATTTATTTGTAAATAATTTGTATACAACTGTAATTGGTTTATATATAATTATAATTCATACTCATTATTTATAAATAATTGCAATCTACATTTGCATTATTTATATATAATTTGCATTATTTATAAATAATTATAAAACTCATCTTTTTTATTTACATATAATGAAAAAATATATATTATATAATTACTATTATTTATAAATAATTACGTTTTATATTTTCATTATTTATAAATAATTGCAATTCGAACTTCATTATTTATAAATAATTAAAATTCACATTGCTATTGTTTATAAATAATTGCAATTAGAAACTTCATTATTTATAAATAAATATAATTGCAATTCACATTTCCATTATTTATAAATAATCATTCTGGTTTAGTGCAAAATCATTATTATATTATATAATGAACACACGTCACAATTATATGTATATAAAGCAAACGCGTGAAGACGCATTTCCAATTATTTATAATAAATGGATCTGTCGCAAAACCCTTATTTATAAATAACGAATTGCGTGTTCTCGAGTTTTCTTTATATACATATACTGTGACGCGTGTTCATTTAGGGCACATTTCAGCTTTTGTTCCGGTTAATTTAAAGAATTGAGAGACTCATGAACTTAACATTCTTAGTACCACCATGGGAGTTTAATGAGCATTATATATACCTCTAAATCGATATTTTGAAGGTGTGTTTTTCATGAAACTGAAGCGAACAAATCTAGCGCCCGTCGGCCGGTCGCAGGAAGAGTTACACTGTCCACGTACTCACAATTGTGTCTGGTGCCTGTGCGGTGATCTGCGTGACTTCGTGGTTACTTTCAATTTGTTGCATGCAATATCGAGATGAATAATGAATCAAACCAACGAAGAGGAGAGAAGGGTGATCTAGCGTGATCAAGACTGATGCATCTGATGAAATTCCGATCTGCGCTACATTTCAAATGTTTTAGTTGTACCCACTTAGTTTTAGCTTCTCTTTGCATCCCGATTCTCAACATTTGGTTTAAAGTATGTATGTGTTCCTTGCTTGATCATGTTTAAGTGGCTTTAAATTTTAATATTTTATTACTTAGTTTACAAGTGAAGGTATAGTTACTCTTATTCATAATTATATTCTCTAAACGCAAGTTTGCGCAACCCGTAGCTGCGCAAGCCCAGTTGTTATCACCTCTATATACCGCCATAATGATGATGAAGATTATGATTTCAGCGTTGTCGTTGTCGTCGTGTCATCGTCATATCGTCAGCCATATCAGTGGCATACCCAGGATTTTACAAGCGGACGGGGAAGGGGAAAATTCTTTATTGACCTCCCCCCTTCACCGACACCCCCCTAAAAAAAATCCTTACTGACCCCCCCCCCCCCCCCACCCCACCATTCTAAAAATATCTTCACCGACCTCGATCCCCCCTTCACCGACACCCTCCTTAATTAAATCCTCACCGACAACCGACACCGACAACCCGACAACCGACACCCCCTAAAAAAAAAATCTCACTGACCCCCTCCCCTCCCCCTCGCTCCAGCGATTAACATCATCGTCATCGTCGTGGTCATCGTCATCATCAGCATACCAGTGGCGTACCCACCGTACCCAGATTTTTAAGCGGACAGGGGGGGGGGGTGGGGGGGGGGGGGGGGGGGGTATTTCATCGTCCAGAAGTATCTCGGACTCTGCTTTAAAAAATCGACATCCCCCCTTCAATAAAAATTGTCGTATACCCCCTCAAAAATTCGTACCGACACCTATACCCGCCTCCGAAAATCTTCGCTGTTACCCCTCCCTCAAAATTCTTCTCCACCCGACTCCCCCTTTACGACACCCCTTAAATACATCTCACCGACCACCCTACAAAAAAAAATCTCACTGACCCCTCCACCCCCCCCCCACCCTGCCCCGGCGATTACATATATTGTCGTCATCGCCGTGGTCATCGTCATCATGGTCATGATCAGATGCGGTGGCATGCCCAGGATTTGTTACGCGGACGGGGGGGGAGGGGGGGGGGGGGGTGGTATTTCGTCATCCAAGAAGTATCTCGGTACTATGATTTAAATAAATCCTCACGACACCCTTAAAAAATCCTCACTACCCCCAAGCCCCCCCCCCCCCCCCCCCATCCGTTCTAAAAATATCTTCACAGACCTCGATCCCCTTCACCGACACCCTCCTTAAATTAAATCCTCACCGGACACTCACCCTTCACCAACACTCCCTTAACAAATTCTCACTGACCCCCATCCCCCCTGCCCCCCGCTCCAGCGATTAACATCGTCGTCATCGTCGTGGTCATCGTCATCATCAGCATACCAGTGGCGCACCCAGGATTTTTAAGCGAACATGGGGGTGGGGTATTCATCGTCCAGAAGTATCTCAGGACTCTGCTTTAAAAAATCGGACATCCCCCCCGCCCCCTTCAATAAAAATTGTCGGATACCCCCCTCAAAAATTCTTACCGACACCTACCGCCTCGAAAATCTTCGCTGTTACCCTTCCCTCGAAATTTTTCACCGACCTCCCCCTTAAATAAATCCTCACCGACACCCCTAAAACAAAAAATCCTCACTGACCCCCCCCCCCCCCCGCCCCCACCCCTGCCCCGACGATTGACATCGTCATCATCGTCGTGGTCATCGTCATCCTGGTCATCATCAGCATGCCGGTGGCATGCCCAGGATTTTTTACGCGGACGGGGGGGGGGGGGGGGGGGGCGGGGGCGGTATTTCGTCATCCAGAAGTATCTCGGACTCTGCTTTAAATAAATCCTCACCGAAACGCCTTTAAAAAAAGTTCTCACTGACCCCCACCCCCACCGTTTAAAAATATCTTCACCGACCCTCCGATCCCCCCTTCACCGACACCCTCCTTAAATAAATCCTCACTGACCACTCACCCCTTCACCGACACCCCCCCTAAAAAAAATCCTCACTCGACCCCCCCCTCCCCCCCCCTACCACCCCACCCCGCGCGATTAACATCATTGTGTGTCGTCGCTGTCATCACCCTCCCCCCTCAAAAACAATTTGACAGATACCCTCTTCGAAATATTCTTACCGACAACCTTCCTCGAAAAATCTTCACTGTCGAAGATTTATCAAGGGGGTTGGTGTCGGTAAGAAAGGGGGGGGGGGTGTGAAGATTATTTAAAGCAGATTCCGAGATACTGGATGACGAAATAACCCCCCCCCCACCCCCTCCCCACGTCCGCTTGAAAAATCATGGGTATGCCACCGGTATGCTGATGATGACCGTGACGATGTGGGGGGGGGGGGGGGGTGAGGATTTTTGTTATGGGGTATCGGTGTCAGGGTGTCAGTGAGGATTTTTTTCAGGGGGGTGTCGGTGAAGGGGGAGTGTCTGTGAGGATTATTTAAGGGGGGTAACAGCGAAGATTTTTGCGAAGGGGTGGGTGTCGGTAAGAATTTTTGAGGGGCGTATCAGACAATTTTTATTGAAGGGGGGGGGTGAAGATTTTTTAAAGCCAAGTCCGAGATACTTCTGGACGATGAAATATCTTCCCCCCCCCCCCTCCACTTAAAAAATCCTGGGCATGCCACCGGCATGCTGATGATGACCATTGATGACGATGACCACGACGATGACAACGGGGGGGGGGGGGGGGGGAGGGGGGTCAGTGAGGATTTTTTTTTTAGGGGTGTCGGTGTAGGGATCGAGTGTCGGTGAGGATTTATTTAAGGCGGTGGTGTCAGTAAAGGGGGGAAGTCGGTGAAGAATTTTCGAGGGGAGGGGTAACAGCGAAGATTTTTTGAGGCGTAGGTGTCGGTAAGAATTTTTGAGGGGGTATCCGACAATTTTTATTGAAGGGGCGGGGGGGATGTCGATTTTTTTAAAGCAGAGTCCGAGATACTTCTGGACGATGAAATACCCCCCCCCCACCCTCCCCGTCCGCTTAAAAAAATCCTGGGTACAGTGGGTACGCCACTGGTATGCTGATGACCACAACGATGACGATGATGTTAATCGCTGGAGCGGGGGGGGGGGGGGGGGGAGGGGGGGTCAGTGAGAATTTTTTTTTTAGGGGGTATCGGTGAAGGGGAGTGTCGGTGAGGATTTAATTAAGGAGGGTGTCGGTGAAGGGGGGATCGAGGTCAGTGAAGATATTTTTAGAATGGTGGGGTGAGGGGGGGGGGGGGGTCAGTAAGGATTTTTTTAGGGGGGGTGTCGGTGAAGGGGGGGAGGTCAATAAAGAATTTCCCCCTTCCCCGTCCGCTTGTAAAATCCTGGGTATGCCACTGATATGCTGACGATGACCACGACGACAACGACAACGCTGAAATCATAATCTTCATCATCATTGTGGCGGTATATAGAGGTGATAACAACTGGGTTGCGCAGCTACGGGGTTGCGCAAACCTTGCGTTTAGAAGAATATAATTATGAATAAGAGTAACTATACCTTCACTTGTAAACTAAGTAATAAAATATTAAATTTAAAAGCCACTTAAACATGATCAAGCAAGGAACACAAACATACTTTAAACCAAATGTTGAGAATCGGGATGCAAGAGAAGCTAAAACTAGTGGGTACAACTAAAACATTTGAAATGTAGCGCAGATCGGAATTTCATCAGATTCATCAGTCTTGATCACGCTAGATCACCCTTCTCTCTCTTCGTTAGTTTGATTCATTA
>JBAMJV010005776.1:0-72580 GCA_037951105.1 Echinarachnius parma
AGCCCCATGGACAGTGGCAAAATGGATATTATTCTTACGAATCGTTAAGTGAACTTTTAAAGACCTGGGTCCCGTTGCAGAAAGAGATACAATCGATTGTAAGTTACGATTGATTGTAAGTCAGCAACTTTGCGCGTTTCAACCAATCAGATTCGTGCATCCAGAACACATGACCAGACTTACAATTAATTGTAACTTACAATCGATTGTATCTCTTTCTGCAACGGGACCCTGGAACTTACAGGCCTGCCAGTAACGTAACCCCTCCCCCCCGGGTTGTTTGTTCATTGGTGTATATTTTGATGGAAATACAAATTGAAACAACATTTAATTAAAAAACAAGTTTTTGACTTTTCTGATTCGCGCTCTCGTTCATGTTGATTAAATCCATTAGATACTTTATTTAATAGCCCGATCTCTTGTGGATTTAATTCAACATTAACATGAATTAAGGAGTTGTCTTATTTATCAATTCACCATTTAACAATTTTAGATACGTTTATATTATTTGTTTAATTTATTTAGTACCACCAATTCTCGTTTTTGTTTATCGACAACAATCTGGTAAAGTTGTATCCAATGTCGCCTCCCGAACAGGAGAACATGTATATCATAATTTTACATCTGTTTTTTATTCCCAGAACCTTTTATTTTTGGTGAGAACCATGGCGTTAAAAACTTTCGTTATAAAGTGGTATAGAGTAGGAAGGGACCTCTTTTGATACCCCATTTGACTGATCCCCGCCTAAAGGAGGTACTTTTATCGCATCGTGGAGTGGAGCAAATTTCCCCAATCCATGTTACAATACCAGTCTTCGATTTCTTCGCTTCCGTCAAGCCTCGTTACTGTATTGAAGGACCCGCTAATGGCGGCCACTATGAATGCAGTTATAATCGTCAAGAGCCAGGGGTATTGTTACTGCATGATCCGACTGGTATTGTTACTATTGTAGTCACCTTGGGCGGCCAATTATTATCAAAGGGACGCTCAGTACCGCGCCAACGCACGCCTCACCTGCATAGTTCGTAGTTAGAGCAGGACCCGCTTTGCGGCACAGGTGCATGTAACTCGTATAGGCCCAGTCACATATCACCGGATATCGTAAACGGATGCCCGACGGGGAGTAACATTTCCAATCCGTTCGTCACCGTTCGTATGCGTTTCTTGTCCCTTCCTTGTCAGGCGATGTACGTAGTTCTATCCGGCAGAATGGAGCGAAGCAATGGAGACGGGTTTCACCACCGGATAATTCGATTTCGCTATTTTTCTATTTGTCGGGCATCCGTCGGGCTGGAGCCCCCATGTCCCCAATATAAATACGCTTGTGTATAATAATAACAAGATGTGTTTAATATGTGAGTATGAATGAGTATAAATGGGCGGCGTACTATGTCTATGATATGAATGATACATTCATTACTTTTATCGTGAGAAGAGGTCCCCCCTTTCATTGGAAAGTAATAACGATATTGATATTACTTTTGTCATCAGTGGTAGCCTCTTCAGCGAGGAACACTGTTAGGCCGAGTAAAAAAACAAGTCCGGGTTTTTTAAAAAAAAGGAGAAAGAGGGTGTTTCTTTTTATTTGTTATTGTTTATTTTTCAAGATGCCGCCATTAGAAATTTCCGGCAATCCCTGGTATGTTCGTTTTCAAAATAATAAAAGAGACAATTGTTAGCCACACAAGAACTGAACATATTAACATTGTTCTTAAAGTGTTAGCACCGTGTTTTACACTTCAAAGAAATAACGAAAACAAAATATTTAAAAATAAGAAAAAATAATAAATTCGATTATTTATTTTTATTATTGTTTGTTATTTATTGTTTTATTTTTTAATATTTTTTTTATAAAAAAGAAGAAAAAAAAGGCTGCATCAAAAAACGAAGCTGGCGGGGACGCAAAACATATATATTTGTTATTTGGCCTTATCCCCTCGGTTCCTGTATATCATTACTGCTATGTTCATGGGCGTAGCTACGTATGTGTGTGTGTGGAGGGGGGAGCACATACCCCCAATTAATGGGAAATAACAATACAAGAAACATGAGCGGAAAATCAGTCCGACCAATCATTCCGACCACGCTGTGTACGCCACTGGCCACGGGCGTAGACATGTCATCGATACCCATTCAACGGGGGGGGGGGGGGGGGGGGGGATTATCTATTCATTCATCCCCCCTGATGAATAGGTATTACGTAAGTCGCTACGCCCGTGCCACTGGCTATCACCCGCCTGTCTTGTTTTTCATATTTGTGTCTGATTTTTTGCTGACACAAGGTTGGCGTTTCCTTTCACTATCCCAATAAATCCTCAAGAATTATGATGATTTCTGTAGTCTAATTATTTATGTTATGGATATAAGTATAATATGTTTTTCAAATTTTTAAAATATTCATTCTCTGTTCCAATCCATGATAAACGTGTCCTACCTTTTGTTTGATAAATTAATTTTACAGTGAGGTGATATTTGTTCAAACGCAAGGTCAATTTTAAACGTACCCCCTTATATTTTGAGCTGATCATAATTTCGAAAGTCTCTATTATCTAAGCTATTCCGTTGTTTCTATGTACTCTGTTTCTGTTTTTGAACCCTAGTTTCTTGCACGCAGGTGAATGAAGAAATCATCATGACGACAATGGATGACTTCTTTTTGATCGACACTTCGCTTCTTATTGAAAGAACGTTTAATATGTTTAATTAATTTTGTTTTTCTTTGTTGATTGTTCTCCTACTCCAGCTTGATGTGACCTATGATTCCAGCCACTCACCATGATGATTTCTGAAGTCTTTCTCGTCGTAGTACCCCTCCTCATCGGGCTCACATCCTCGCAGAGCTCCGAGCAAATCACAGTGGACACCATCGCAGGTCGTGTCCTTGGAAAGCGCGTCGTCGCCACGACGATAGGTGCGCCAGACAGGGAGGTCGATGCCTTCCTTGGTATCCCGTTCGCGGAGAACCCCACCGGTAGCCTCAGGTTCGGACCTCCGGTTACCAAGCAACCATGGAATCACTTGTTCAACGCGACATTCTTCGGGCATGGGTGTCTCCACTTCCCGGACAATACGTACCCCGGCTTCCGGGGCTCGGAGATGTGGAACTCCCCGGTCGGGCTAAGCGAGGACTGTTTAAACTTAAACGTGTGGACTCCGTACCCGAGACCCACAGATGCCACCGTGATGGTGTGGATCTATGGTGGGAGTTTCATATCGGGAGTATCTTCGCTGGATCTGTACGATGGGCGATACCTCGCTGCGGAACAGAATGTCGTGGTGGTATCCATGAACTATAGGATGGGTGCTCTTGGCTTCCTTATGATGGGTGGAGCCACAGCACCAGGCAACCAAGGCCTGATGGATCAGGCCTTGGCTCTTCAGTGGGTGCAGGATAACATTAGAGTATTCGGAGGCAGTCCCAACAAGGTCACAATTTTCGGCGAGAGCGCTGGTGCCGCGAGCGTTTCGCTACTTATGCTGTCACCCCTCAGTCGAGACCTCTTTCAACGAGCCATCATGCAGAGCGCAACGGCAACCTCCCCGTGGGCAACAATCACCGAACAGGAGAGCATCAGGAGAGGAAAAATCTTGGCCAGGGAGCTGGAATGCGACATGGACGCTAATAGCAATAACATGACGACAGATCAGATGGTGGACTGCATGAGATTCAGGGACCCGATGCGAATATTGGAGGCGCAGTGGGTGACGGAGGGCTTCATGGAGTTCCCTTTCGTTCCCGTTATCGATGGCACGTTCCTGACGGAAGTCCCGCAGACGTCTCTGGAGAGACAGTCCTTCAAATCCGCAGAGATCCTCATCGGCAGCAACCTGAACGAGGCGAACTTTTTCCTCATCTACGAGGTGCCGGGTTTCGGGAAAGACACCGAGAGCTTGATAAACCGAGACGAGTTTTACGATGCTATTCAGTACTGCTTCCCGAGGGTCAATACATTCGGCCAAGACTCGATAGCCTTTCAGTACACGGACTGGCTAGATCCTCAAGACGAGGTGAAGCTCCGGAATGGTGTGGACTATGCTGCTGGGGACTACCTGTTCACCTGTTCCACGTACGAATTAGCATACGCCTATGCGGCGGCGGGTAATTCGGTCTACTACTATCGGTTCCTGGAGCGGGACTCGACCAACCCCTGGCCAGAGTGGATGGGGGTTCTCCACGGGGATGAAATCTTGTATGTCTTCGGGATGCCGCTGATAAAGGAGAGAAATTACACGGAGATAGAGATCACACTCAGTCGAAAGATGATGACGTATTGGGCCAACTTTGCCAAAACCGGGTGAGTGCTTGGTATAAATTTGGTCACCTGACCTTCTTGCAAGAATGATAAAAAACGATCGGTTGTGACATATTGTAGTCCAATAATTGAACAAAATACCAAACAACGTATTGGGCACCGATGCCTGTTATGTGTCACACATTTAGAAACCATGACCGCCTAGCTATAATCAATGTCAGACATTACATCTTAGTCATAATATGTTTTGTATGTCATTATGGAAGATGTATCTCGGAGTCGAATCTTTTTTATGTGTTTTCATTTTAAGAATTGAAATTACGTTTGAACTAGTATGTTTCACAGTGTTGAGAGATAACTACAGTGACAGTGACCCGGATGTGGAATGGCCCGAGTACACGACCACGAAGCAAAAGATACTAGAGCTAATAAGATGACTAGATTTACAGTTTGCTCTTAAACAAGTTAAATCCTACGTTCTTTCTTCCAAAATGAATTAAATTACCAGTATGTATGCATTTTTATTTCGAACATCAAGGAATCCAAACCAAGCGACTGACAGTGACCTGGACGGGGAATGGCCCGAGTACACGACCACGAAGCAGAAGCTCCTAGAGCTGATAACACAACAAGATGGGGAGTTTGTTCTGAACTTGTCTCCACTCTTTCTACCCCCAAAACATCGAGTATAAAGTGAACATGTATTCTTTTTTTCTTCTTTCGAACGTCAAGGAATCCAAACAAAGCGACAGACAGCGACCCGGACGGGGAATGGCCCGAGTACACGACCACGAAGCAGAAGTACTTAGAGCTGACAGAAGATCTAGATAGGGAGAGAGGGAGTTTGTTCTGAACTTGTCTCCACCCTTTCTACCAAAAAAATACAAATTATTAAATGAACATGTATTCATTTTGTTTTGTTTTCGAACATGAAGGAATCCAAACAAAGCGACAGACAGCGACCCGGACGGGGAATGGCCCGAGTACACGACAACGAAGCAGAAGTACTTAGAGCTGACAGAAGATCTAGCCAGTGGGAACCCGTCGGTGGGACGAGGACCGCGAGCGGATAAATGCGCATTCTGGAGAGAGTACTTACCTACGCTACAGACACAGACACGTGAGTGTATTATAATAATAATAAATCATAATAATAATGGTGGCTACTTGAATATAGCGCACGTTCCGTCTTTCGACGCTCGCGACGCATCACTATTACCCCGGTCATCTAATACATACTGCACTCAATCCAGCACACAAAGTGCACATTGTCCACTCCCTGGGGAGCATTCCAGCTATGATTATGTGTTAATAGGTGGTCCATCATGAGACCGAAAGCTTGTGACAAGGTGCGACTGAGATTGCTTTAGACCATGGGCATCAACAGGCGGGGGACATGTCTCCCTGTCCCCCCACTTTCATTGTGTGTATACATTACGTACGTTTGATTCCATAGCGTGAACTACATTTTATGTGACATGTTCGTCCGAGGTTTTCACCAAATTGCACATTTTAAAGCCACAAAATACGCAAAAGTTCCCTACAGTGGGAGGGATACACATCCTCCCTCAGTTGTGATCAGAACTGATTTGTGAATGCCTTTAGCTTGTTTATGCCTTTCAGCTCCTATCCCCCCTCCCCCTAAAAAGGAATGGATATGGTTTTGAGGCAATGCACAGCAAAACCCTGACAGAACTTACACAATGCGGATCGGCCACACCCCTTATGATCATAGTCATGTGAAGTGTTGCTCTAAAATATTTTTTGTAAGGTTTCATTTGGTAATATATTTTCATACGGATTTGAATAACTAGTTCGCAATTTTGTAATATTATTTTCTTTGTATCCCTTTGTCATCAGGTGATATCAAGGAAACAGAGCGGATATGGAAAGAAGAATTCAACCAGTGGTACACCGAGCATATGGTCAACTGGAAGGCGGAGTTTGCGCACTACGTTAACAACAAGGACGCGGAGTGCGGACGGCAATGAGGGCGGTATTCATTTACTATCCAACCTCCGCTTATTCTCTACAGACGCGCGTTGGACTTTTAAGTTCGGCGCGTATGTCAGACGCGCGTTGTACTTTAAACTCGGCGCGTATACGTCAGACGCGCGTTGTTCTTTAATATCTACGCGTTGAACTATTGACTCTCGACATGCCAAATAATAAACACACCCTGAGCGTATTTCAATGTTGACATGCAGGGAAAAAGATTAATCCGAATCGAGGATGTCCCGCTCAGGCCGCGCGGTCGTGGTTTCATGACAGTGTGAGCACATTTGATCAAGTCTGAGATCGGAACTTGTTAAAAAGAAAGATACTCCATTATATCACTCAGTTGTTGGTGGTTGTTCCGTACGTGGATGTTCCAGTGTTCTAGACTGAGACTCAATGAGGGTAGCGATTTGGACTAATTTGTCAAGAGAAATATGGACATAATGAGAGAGAGGTATCAGAGATCAATACAAAACAAACGTCTTCGCGGCACGTCCGCTAGGTTGAATTCTATCCATACTAGATGAAAATATTGACATTGTGTGTTAAGTGCTGACGTAACTGTGCACCTCTTGGACTGTGTGGGTAAACAGATTCGTCACCAGGGGTCACAATTTGGTGAAAGAGCGAGCAGCGGAAGTGTTCCCAGCATGCACTGCAGTGAAACGGAAGAAGACTCGAAAGGGGAAACGGCTATCTGTAATTATTTTCAGCCATTTTATTCTTTGTTGACGGTCTTATTCCACGGTAATTCGCTGCAGGACCTTTTCGATCATGATGGTGTTCTCTTTTCCTTCCTTCTAAAACAAAATTAAAACATCGCACTTTCTCGGTGACGTAGCTAAGTGTATCATATAAGTAGGGCTATATGGCGCCCCCTTTAGGAATCATTGCAAAATTGCACCCTGACTGGTGCTATAGCAGCGTTTTGCACCATAAATTTACCTAATTTCTTAGTGTGCATATGCGAATGGCCTAGTCACACTGCACCGTTTCTCCTTCCGTTTCTTATCCGTTTGACATCCGGATCGTACAAGCCAGAAACGAAATGATGCGGAACAAGTTCGGAATTGATATTTGTAATTCGGCCCCTTTTCGCAGGCAACGAAACGTCATGGAACTTCAATATTTGCTAAATACTGACCGTTTCGCCACATTTTGGTCGGTTAGGAACCGGAAGGAGAAACGATGCAGTGGGGCTAGACCATAAGGGGCTATATCCTATAATTATAAATTAAATGATGGGAAGGGGTTACAATCACAGAGTTGGATGGCGAAGCAACAAAGACCTGCATTATCTTCGTACGCGGAATATATTGTGAAATAAGCAAATAAATGGGTTCCGCCAGGACTCAAACCTGTGACTTTGTGATTGCTATCTAACTGGCAATGACTGGTGATCTACCGACTGAGCTACGAAGATCTCTTAAGCGTGTTATAAGCGGTGGTTCTTATTTTGCAATGGTCGAGTTACAGTAGTAAGATGTTATACAACCAGATATAGCCCGCGAAGCAAAAATAAAAGTAAGTTTTCAACCCTTAGAATGTCAAATCAAATTTCAAGAATACACTTCACCCAGTTCAAGTAATGTTATAAATCGATTCCACCATCATCATGCCCATGTGCGTACGAGCCCCAACATCGAGGGGGGGGGGGGGGGGGGGGGGTGACCCGGCGTCTGATTGGCGAACTGACAACTTGACTTTCTTTAGAGCTCAGTTATAAGTACACTTATGTCATATATTAGTAATAATGCATATTTTAGTTGCAAAACAAGACAACACATAAGATCCATCGACATGCAATTATGTTAGAATAATCAAATCACTTCTCATAGCGAATGGGTTCCCACGAACATGGGCTGTCTCATAACAAAATATGTCATGATTGTATTCGATGTGTTCATTATCTCAAAACAATCTTCTATTAGAATTCTAAGCTGCATCAATTAGTCCTGCCGAAAAAAACATAAACACTGCAAAATAGCAATAAATCAAACATTTTGTTAGCGGGACAACATGTATATTTTTATATTCAAACTTGTATTATGTTTTGTGAGATATTGTTCTTTTATTCTTCAAGTACAAAATAATGTCAATGTTTTATTATGCAAATTATCTGAACTCTTTTGTGTGTTTCTCCTCCATCTAATATATTGTGTATATAACGTTTTTTTTTTTTTTGACCGACCAACCATGAACCGTGTAGACAGACAAATAAACAGCGAGCGTTGTACACGAATTATATCTCATTATTGTATGAATATGATTTCCAGAAGGTACACAATAGGTACACAAATTAATATTGTGAAATATTGGTTTGGTTATCTTAAATTCCGCATGTAAGCATACATTTACTACACATTGAGGAACATATGAATCTTCGATACAATGGTGTTTTCAATTTGGACTAGACTTTTAAGATGTAATTTTATCAAGGTAATTGTTGTATTCAAACAACCACTCCATTCAAAATATCCATAATATGATGTACAGTATATACGTTAGTATATAACTTTATACGTTGCGGCAGTTTGGTTGGATCACTTATGTTTATGTTTTGCTTTTGTTTATTCTTTCTTGGACCGAACTGACGGTGTTTCTTCTTTGTAGATGTCATACTAATGTCTGTAAGATACGATAGAGCAATAATGGAGGAGTTAATACATTATGCATATTCAGCAAATTAATGGAAATAACGTGTTTTAAACGTTGGGGCGTGGTAGCAAGATGAAAGGGTGTTACGTACGAACGGTATTTTAATCAATGTAAATTTGACTCGCCCAAGGAAGCGTGGGCGAAGTTCGTATATCATTGTTATGATCATATACAATGTTTGATATTCATTGTCATTTTTTTACTTGTAAAGTATCCATACAATTAAATCGTGCTTGTAATTGACTTGTTTTTATATCATATATTATACGAAATTTTAAATTATGCAGAGATGATAAAGAATAAGTGTTCAATGCATCATATTGATCATCCGTTGATTTTTTATCATGTACGTATTACATTTTGTATCGTGGAGATGTATCAACATTTGTGAATACAACGAATATATAACAATGCGGATGTGAAACAATGTTAAATGTACACAGTGTAGCTTCTTACATATTTGTTCAATTAATGGGTAATGATTTTGACACTCGATTAAAAAAATGCAATATCGGGTTTCATTTCCGTTAGAAACTAGCATTTTCCGGTGCTGAAACAATAAAGGTTTCATTGTTATTTTATTTTTTAGAATGCAGTAAAACAAAAAATAGGTCAAATCTTGATACTTTAACGGTTCGTTATAATCAAGATGGTAACGTTGTTATACACGTATATTTGAAACCGTAAGAAGTGAGACCCCAAACTTATATGAAAGATCCTACTGAAAATAAATCTTTACTGATTGTGTATATAATTATATGATTGGAGCATTGCATGCCGTGAATTATCTCCATGGGAATGTCAGAAGATACGAGTTAAAGTTACTGGGTTGTCATGTCAGTGGGGGCGCTTTTGCTGATAGGAGTTGCCACGTACGGAGGCGCGATAATAAACGTACACCGCGCGTTCTTGACATTATAATGCTACTGCTAGAGATCTGTATTAGTGGCATTTTTCAAATAAAGGATCTAACACCAAGTCGCGGTGTTATACGTACGCCGCGTGCTCTGTATGTTGCGTATACAACACCTGTATGGCGCTACCCTGTGCGCATTTGTGAATTTGACGTCACAGTATGTTTTTTTATTATCTAATAGGACAGTGTTAACTACTTACTTGTTAACGAGACAATAATAATGCTTGAAACGGCGTTAAATCATTTAGAATCACTGATTCCGGAATTACTGATAGAATGTGTTTTTTTTTAATGAGGAAACAAAATGTTAAGTTTTTATTTTTTGTAGGGATTAATTATCCTTACAAGTGGGGAAATATTTGCGAGGTTCTGTTTTGTACTCTTATGAGTATAGGCTATTACCCAGAACAGATGGATGAGTGAAAATGCAATTCTTATGCAAAACTTAACATATTTGAATAATGTATTTTGTATAGTGTACGTTACTGCTATATAGTTTGATCTCACTTGTTCATGCAAATTTTGATTGTCAAATTTTTCACTATTCTTTTATTTATTGATTTTTTTTTTATAAACCGAAGGCCTCAAAAATTAGTGAAAATATGTACATTTAGTTTACACATATAGCTGTATCTCTCATTAGCCAAATGACACCACCGCAGCTTCGTAAAAAACACTATGACAATTAGTAATTATTTATAAACATTGACAAAATGTGTATTATCATTGTTATGAATACACCTGTTCGCTATTATATTCTGAATTTAATTTACATCACTCTATATACTATAAATAGCATTTTCTTATCGTATTGTGGATGTATGAAGCTGGTAATGCACGTGGAGTATTTGGTACCATTAAGCCCGGCGCAGACGGAGCCCACTCGACCCGATCCGACCCGACTAAAAGCAACAGTCGGCCGATTCAACATGTTGAATCGGGCCCGATTGGCTTCCGACTGGCTAAATCGGAGTCAAATCCGATCCATCTGAGAAAAAAAAACAGTCGGATCAGGTCGAGTCGGCCCTGCCTGCTCCGGGCTTTATATGCAAACCGAGCTGCTTAATATTGTAAACGCTATACATAATGTCGATTCAATATAACGTGGTCATTAGTATGTATTTGCAAACCAACAACATAAGGACAAAATGGAGACCAAAAGGAGACCGATTTGAGGTTACCGCATTTCATCTTATCGACGCATGACATACTCAATCGATAAAATATGGTCTCATATTCGAGGTGATAGTTAAAGATAAATAATATTCGACATTATTTTCATTCAGATTGACATATTACGCTTGATATACGAGTGATATAAATACGATTATATTAAACATATGAAACAATAGTGGAAGATATATTATATGTATTTTTGTGTATTTTTGAATAAACATATTATAACTTTGGTGTAGAGTACCTCATACGGAATATTATATTTTATCGTTGAAATGTATTCATGTCATTTTCATGTAAATTTTATAGTACATAATAATTATATACGTTACTTGTTATACGGATTGTGATTAATGCAAAATATTTGCTACGGATATTAAGTGTGATTTTATACGAAATTTACGTGTGTTTTGATAATTATATACTATATGATATAGCCCCCTGGTAGCTCGTGTGTCCTAGTGCTTTAATTGCAACCAACCATGCGTTCAACATTGTATAACTATAAAGTCTTATAGGCATCGAGTGTAGACTACTGTCAATAATAAGCGTCCATTACCGAATACAACTGAATGTCTTAAGTCTTCTTTCTTTGTTCGTTTGTTTGATTGTGATATGAATACGAGAGAAAGAGAACAGAATATGAAGGAGGAGGAGGGGGTAGGAGGGAGGAGGAAGGGGGAGGGGGGGGGTGGAAAGAGGTGGATGAAGAAGAATATGAGGGGGATTAGGAGAAGGGGAGGAGGATAATAAGGGGGAGGAGGAGGAAGAGGATGGGGAGGAGGATAATAAGGGGGAGGAGGAGGAAGAGGATGGGGAGGAGGATAATAAGGGGGAGGAGGAGGAAGAGGATGGGGAGGAGGATAATAAGGGGGAGGAGGAGGAAGAGGATGGGGAGGAGGATAATAAGGGGGAGGAGGAGGAAGAGGATGGGGAGGAGGATAATAAGGGGGAGGAGGAGGAAGAGGATGGGGAGGAGGATAATAAGGGGGAGGAGGAGGAAGAGGATGGGGAGGAGGATAATAAGGGGGAGGAGGAGGAAGAGGATGGGGAGGAGGATAATAAGGGGGAGGAGGAGGAAGAGGATGGGGAGGAGGATAATAAGGGGGAGGAGGAGGAAGAGGATGGGGAGGAGAAGGGGGTCATGAGAAAATGGGCACATGCATATTTGCAAGGGTGGACGAGATTCTTTGCCCGAATTTCACCCTATTTTTCACCTGAAAAGCACCCCAAAAAAGAAAAGAAAACAAGAAGCTTTTACCACATTGCTGCCCGAAAATTACAATTCACCCACAAATAGTTTGAATAGTTAATTTAAAAAAATTAAATGGTTTTGCACCAATCTGAGGTGCCAATTGTCCGAATTTAGAAGAAAAACGAGAGGGAGAAAGGGCGGAAAAGAACAATTATCATAATAATGGAGAGAGGGAGAGAGAAGAAGAGGAAGAAGATGAGGATATTGAAAAGGAATAAAATAAATTATTGAATACGAATGAAGATGGAGAGAAAAGGGAGAAAGCTCGTAGTCGCTTTCATATGTGTCCAGTCAACATCAGACCGAAATAATAATGATATTTTTAATATAAAGATTGATATCATTTCGGTCATAAGTAGGTTTTAAATCTAGTTTCTCTAACTCCAAAGTTATAAACGGTTATGTAATAGTGAATTACTATGCATCTTAGTTAATTTGCTTGTGCAATAAAATGTTAATTTAATTGCCGCGGTGCTTCCAAAAATGTATGAGGCTTATCAAATAACTATTTTGTTAATTCAATTCATTTTATGCTCAAACTATTTAAGAGGTTGATCAATTCACGTTTGGCTTATTTTTCACTGGCGAAATTATACATAAATGATATAACAAAATAGAAACAATCTAAGCAATCGATACGGAACGACTCATTTTCTGTCCGAAATCAAAACATTCTCGATCCTGCCAATAGATGGCGTTAATCGCATTTCAAACAGTCGAATGTTGAGTCGTATACTGGCGAAGAATTGCACGCCTCACCACGTATTACTCTCTGAGAATGGACTCCAAATTATATAACAAAGTAATTGGTCCAATTAAATTTGACAACCAAATGATGATGATCCGTTTCCTACATTTGAAGGCATGCAATTTTGTCTATAGGAATCCGAAATACTCGTTTTGTAAACAATTGTTTTACGAAAATTATTGAAAGTGCCATTAAATTAGCACAATCATGACCATGTACACATTTTGCTTACGTTTTACGCCCCCCCCCCCCCCCTACAAAAATGTTTCAAATCAAACACAACTTTATGTTTGTTTCTCATTATTCAATTTGAACAGATACATTCAATTGCAAAGCTGCAATTGAACGCAACTCAATGTTGTATGCAACACTCCCGGCCCCGTTGCAGAAAGAGATGCAATCGATTGTAAAGTTGCAATGACCACATGACCACCGTACAGTAAACACGTTGTTTTTGCTCGCCACCCATCCCCTATAGTATAACACGTATGTTTGCCGCGCCTCGCTTCTACTTGTCTTCAAGCACCATGCATCGGACCACTGGACAGCTAAGCACGGGGGCCAAGCCGCTTGGCCAAGCCAAGCGGCGTAGGCCTGTTACGCCGACAAGCCCCGATGCCTCGGGAATAGATAATGGAACATTACTGTCGGCCATTGAACAAATAAACTCAAAAATGGACAAGTTCAGCGAAAGAATTGATGACATGGAGAACAAACTGATACGCAAATTTAAGGAATTTGAACATCGTTTCGCAGAAATTGGAGACGCTCTGGACTTTCAAAATAAAGTGGTAGAAGAGATCCAAACCGAGTTACCAAGAATGGAAAAGAAACTAAAAACTGACTTGCAGGATGCTTATATGGAAATCGACAAAGTAGCTGCATATGCCACCAGAGAGAATATTGTAATTCTTGGTGTACCTGAACTATCAGAAAATGAGAATACCGAAGAAGTGGTGAGAGACTTCTATAAAACAAAGTTAAAGATAGGGGATGGGGAGAGAATTGAACATCAGCGACTACACAGAATACCATCAGCACAGAAACCTCGGCCCATCAAAGTCCGTTTCTTCAGATACGACGACAAAGTTAAAATTATGAACCATGCCAAAAACCTCAAGGGCACATCGTATTTCATCACGGATGATCTGCCGAAACGTATTCGACAGATGAGAAAGGAGCAAATGGAGCAAATGAAAAAAGCCAGGGAGATGGGGAAAATCGCCTTCTTTTCCAGAAGTGAACCGTGGAAACTGGTGATTAAAGATGCTAAAGGGGGAAAAGATGGCGCGTCTAGATCAGGCGAGAGACCCCCTAGGAGCTCCAAACTGGCCGATGAAAGGAGCCGAGAGGTGATGCCAAGTATTCCAGCTACGAGTGGTGCCCAGCTCAACCGAGAGGACTGGCCGACATTGAAGGTTACCAGGGACCATGGGCGGCAAGGAACGTATCCAAGACGTGCAGAAGCGACGGGAGATCAGGAGCGGAAGGGAGAGGAGAATAGACGGGAGACCAGCGGCCAAACTGAAGCGGCAGGGAATAGCACAGAGGAGAGGAGGGATGTTGATGAGATGGAAGGTGTCTTGGAGGAACCTTGAAGGAAGAGGTGTACGTAGGGGGCAACGAGCGAGATCCCTTTTTGAATTTAGAAGCAGATGGATTTATCAAAATATTGGAGAATATAAGTCAATTAGTAACTGCATGAATATGGTTTATGAAAAAATTGAAAACGTGGAAAATGGATAACAAGAAGCTTACAACATGGATCAAGATCAGATGAGGAATTCACAAGATTAGAGACGATACAGACAAGAGTGAGTATACTCATAATGACATTCGGTGGATTAAAAGAAAGAAAAAAAATTGGACAATAAAATAATAAAAAACTTATATAATGAGTAAAATGAAGAACATGGAGTACATGGAAAGTTAAAGAAAATAGAAGGACCGAGATAGTTTAAGATTGAACTTGACAATTGAAAGAAAGCATAATTTGTATTATTTGAATGGAAAGACAATTATATATTCCTGTTTGAATTTAGAAGCAGAATTGGATTTATTAAAATATTTGAGAAAATAAGTCAATTCGTAATTGTATGAATAGGGTATATGGAAAAATTGAAAACGTGGAAAATGAATAATAAGAAGCTTACAGCATGGATAAAGATTAGATGAGGAATTCACAAGATTAGAGACGATATAGACAAGAGTGAGTAAACTCATAAGGACATTCGGTGGATTAAAAGAAAGAAAAAAAAATGGACAATAAAATAATTAAAAAAAACTTGATAATGAGTAAAATGAAGAACATGGGGTAGATGGAAAGTTAAAGAAAATAGAAAGACCGAGGTAGTTTAAGATTGAACTTGACAATCGAAAGGAAGCATAATTTGTATTATTTGAACTAAAAGACAATTACATAAATATATACTTGCTATAATTCTTGCATTCATGTCATAAGATTTTTTGCATTTATAATATGATAGATTTTCATTATGTAAGTTTCATAGAATGTTATTTATTTGTTTATTTTTTTTTCTAAATATAATAATAGTGTCACAATATACAATTGGCATTTTTTTATTTTATTTATTTTTTTATAAAATTGGATATTGGTATTAATGTCGGAAAAAAAAGTACATGGGCCATTGCTTTTGCTTTGGGGTACAGGTATGTGAAAATGAAGGGAGTGGTTTTTGTTTATACAATTTATTGGTATTTGGGGTTTGGCTTTCTGTAATGTTATTAATGCCAGCCTGGTAGTCAGGCCTGTGTGATTTTGTTGTTAAAAGTAATGTCTATACGACCGACGTACTCATTGATGCCCTTTTGAAGATATCATATTGATAGTTTTATAATATATAATTGGGAGCTCATTATAATGGGAGAAGGGTATTTATGATGTTTGTATATTATTTAATATGTCATGGTTTTTGGTCGAAATAACGTGCAGGTGGAAATAAAGAGAAAAGATTCTGGTTGGTAAACACCTTGTGGAATCTTTTCTTTAATTGATTAGCATTTTTTAAAAGCCAGTTGGCTATCGAGTCTGGATTGAAAAATCTCGTAAAAAGGTTTTAAAAGGATAAAAGAGCTCACCTATTTAGGTTTCTGTTTTTGTTTTCAGAGAGGCATTATATGAGTTTGTATGAACTTGTTTTATATTGGTGTTTAGACACTATTATTGGCGATGAAAAGCCAATCTGTTATTTGGGTCAGAACTGAGTTTGTGAAAAAGGTTCTGGATAAACATGTTCCTTCATTGTTCCTTAGGGATTAGTTAAAGATATGTCATGGTGTTTGGTCAAAATAACGTGCAGGTGGAAATGGAGAGAAAAGATTCTGGTTGGTAAAAACCTTGTGAAATCTTTTCTTTAATTGATTGTTTTTTTTTTTTTTTTTTTTTAAAAGCCAGTTGACTACCGCATCTGGACTGAAAAATCTCGCAAAAAGGTGTTAAAAGGGATAAAAGAGCTCACTTATTTAGGTTTTTGTTTTTAGAGAGGCATTATATGAGTTTGTATGAACTTGTTTTATATCGGTGTTTAGACACTATTATTGGCGATGAAAAGCCAATCTGTTATTTGGGTCAGGACTGAGTTTGTGAAAAAGGTTTTGGATAAATATGTTCTTTCACTGTTCCTAATTCGGGATTAGTTAAAGATATGCCATGGTGTTTGGTTAAAATAACGTGCAGGTGGAAATGGAGAGAAAAGATTTTGGTTGGTATACACCTTGTGGAATCTTTTCTTTAATTGATTGGCATGTTTTAAAAGCCAGTTGAATACCGCATCTGGACTAAAAAATCGCGCAAAAAGGTGTTAAAAGGGATAAAAAGAGCTCACTTATTCAGGTTTTTGTTTTTGTTTTTTAGAGAGGCATTATATGAGTTTGTATGAACTTGTTTTATATTGGTGTTTAGACACTATTATTGGCGATGAAAAGCCAATCTGTTATTTGGGTCAAGACTGAGTTTGTGAAAAAGGTTCTGGATAAAAATGTTCCTTCACTGTTCCTTAGGGATTAGTTAAAGATATGTCAGGGTGTTTGGTCAAAATAACGTGCAGGTGGGAATGGAGAGAAAAGATTCTGGTTGGTAAAGACCTTGTGGAATATTTTCTTTAATTGATTAGCATTTTTTAAAAGCCAGTTGACTACCGCGTCTGGACTGAATAATCTTGTAAAAAGGTTTTAAAAGGGATAAGAGAGCTCACTCATTCTGAGTTTGTGAAAAAGGTTTTGGATACAAAGGTTCCTTTATTGTTCCTTAGGTATTAGTTAAAAATGACTCTGAATTGTGACATTCCTATAAGTGATGTATTAGAAGAATAGCGGGTTTAGTGAGACGGTTCAGCATCTTAATGTATTGTAAATTGTTTTTTTTTTTTAATGGGATAAAGAACGGTACTTAAACAAGTCAATAGACCGCTTCTGCGGTGTGTGTAGGTGGTATGCGTTGACGTCGGGGTCCCCGTTGGCGGGCTTGACAGTGGTGACTGGGTCCGGCAAGCTCAGGGTAATCTAGCTTGCCGGACCTAGTTGCCATTGTTGGGCTTGCCAGCGGGGAGTATTACGTCATACGCGTATTGTTTGCATGCATTGCGGAGGCGGTCTATTATCTGATGAAGTCTCTTTAGGGGAATCCTTTTATTGAATGTTTGAAAAGCCAATCTAGTGACACCACGTCATGACTGAGTGATCTCTAAAAAGGGTTTCGAAATTGATGAAAGAGTTGGCTTAGTCATGCTTATTTTTTTTTAGAGAGGTATTAGAAGTGTGGAGTAGCCGTTTTAATTGTTGGTGTTTTTTGACACATGTCAAGCCAGTTTGCTATTAGGCCAGAATTGAGGGATTTCGGAAAGGGTTTTTGTAATTGAAAAAGGGAAAAAAATGAAGGAAAAAGAAGAAAAAGGAGAAACTTTTGTTCATTGTTTCTTTTTGATTTTTTGAAAAAATGTATTACTTGAGTCTGAATTGTTGTTGTCACATTGGAGTTTTGACATTCTTATAAGTGATGTAATACAAGAATAGCGAGTGTTTTGTACTTCTTTCTATGAGACTATTCGAAAGTCCAATGTATTGTAAAGTTGTTTTTATTTATATAGATGTAACAGAGGGTATACGAGAGTAATTGAATGTCATTTAATGCTCTCACAAAATGGGATAGAGGGTCGTACTTATAAAATCCCTTAAATGGAGTATTGTCATTGAATGCTTGAAGAGACAAGGAATTTCTTTTTGATTTTGTGTAAAAGGCGGGAAATCTAATGGAAATGGTTAAAGTCGGCGGGTAATTGAACGCCGGATAGAAGTCTCATACAAGGGGATATGAAGTATTATCAAGTGTAAACACGTCATTGTTTGTTTGTTTTTGTTTTTTTTATGAGACAATGTATTTGGTTTCTCTCTTGATTATGTAATTTTGTTTACAGTCGTAGAAGGTTGTCTACTTGTTGAGACATCATGTCTGTTATTGGTTGAATTGAAGTTTATTATGTCCATGATCATTTACATAGAAAATTGTTTTCCACTGGTTACATATACAATGAATTGACATATCAAAATACAATTAAATCACATTCATAAACAATATTATTTAACATCCATAGCATTTCAATATGGTATACATTAAATCAAACTACCATCTAACAATTACATATTTTGTATAATTATTTTCATATAAATAAACCAAAAATCAATTTCTTCATGTGCTCCCTTTTAAACAGAATAATAACGTCACATCCCCCGTTACCAATGAAATATTATGTATAAATTGCATCCAAAAGTTTCACTGTAAAGTATTCAACAACATTAACTTATTGCGTATTATCATTTTATATTTACCAACTAGACAGGTTTTATAATTCAGAGTAAAACTTTAACATTAAATCATTATACTATATATCAATTCTCAACATTTCAATCAAATATTTTATTACCAATAAATAAATACAAAACAAATCCTATCGTTAAATTCTTTAGCTTTATCCAATCAGGATTGAGGTTTTTTTTTTTCTTTTTGATTCCTTTCCGGTTTTTGTTTTAATAGAATGCTTAAAAAAAAGCAAAAGTAGATTTCTTTTTAGATAGTGTTTTGGGCTTCCGATATAAGGGGGTATTGAAACAAAAGCGATTCGTATGAGTTATTTTAAAAGAAATACATGGAATTAGTAAATACTTTTGTTTGGAGTATAATGAATGCGAAGTGATGGAGAAAAGGGTTCAGTGCTTGACGAAAGGGTTCCTTCTAGCTGGAAATGCAGTGATTACCCTCGCAATCCCGAGGCATTTGGGGTTTGGCTACCTATTATAAGCCCCTATAGATTGGTGCAGTCTGATCTCGGTCAAGACTGAAGGATGTTAAAGAAAGGCAAAATTCAGTAGTGACGTGTTTTGTCTATTGTTTATTCTTATTTTTGTGTAGTGAAGGGGATGGGTGGCGGCTCATTCGGACGGTAGTTTATTATTATTCTTTTTTCGCACTTGGTGGTTCGATTCGATTTATTTGTTTTGTTCTTCTTTTTTCTTCTATGTATTGTTATTCTTGTGACTGTTTAACTTTTTTAATTTCTTTTCCAAGGGGTATGGCGGTAGTTCCTCTTTTTTCATATTTTTGTGGTAACAGTCAGAATTATGAGGGTTACTCTAAAGAAGTGTGTGTCCCCTTCTCATTACTTAGGTTATATTTAAATAGAAATGATGATAAAGTTTATATGTATTGATATCGATATATAATGACGGACTTTGATAATATATCGTTTAATTGTAATTTTGTATCCTTGAATGTTAAGGGAATAAGGGAAAGAACAAAAAGGGGTGGTATTTTATTTTGGTTACGAGATAAACGAGTAGAAGTAGCTTTTTTGCAGGAGACTTACAGCACTAATGATGTTGAAGATGTATGGGGTTCTTTGTGGGATGGAACAATTTATTATAGCCATGGGACAAATCACAGTAGAGGGGTGGCGGTATTGATAGATTCTAAATTAGATATCCAGGTTCTTCAAGTGCGCAATGATAATGCAGGGAGATTTATTATTTTAGACTGTATTATTCAGGGATTAAGATTAATATTAATAAACGCGTATTTTCCAGTAAGAGGGAAATCAATGGAGCAGATTGAGTTTTTGAATAGTATTGATAACAGTTTGGATACAATAAATGGTAATGGTAACCCAGTAATTATGGGAGGGGATTTTAATATGATTTATAATGTTGATTTAGATTATTTGGGAAGTAATAAAAAAGAGGTACAGTCGATATTTCTTAAACACTTTGATAATTATAAGGATAAATGGACTTTATTAGATATTTGGCGGGGGAAAAATGGTTTAAAAAAACAATATACGTTTAAACAAATTAACCCCTTTGTCCAAAGTCGTTTAGATTATTTTTTTATTTCATATAGTTTAGAACAAATTGTCTTAAAATGTAATATAATACCATTAATTGCACTAGATCATTTTGCTGTTCAGTTACAATTTTATAATTTGCCTAATTTTTCAATTAAAGGTAAAGGTAGTTACTGGAAGTTCAATAATAGTTTATGTGGAGATGGGGAATTTATTAGACAGATGGAAGTGGAAATAGGGAGATTAAGAAATATATATGAAAAAGAAATTAAAGATGTAAGAGTGTATTGGGATTTTTTGAAAATGAAAATTAGCAATTTTATTAGGAAATTTTCTAAAGAAAAATCTAGAAAAAGGAAAGAAAAAGTTTAAAATCTTGAAAATTATATAAGTGTAATTGAAAAAGAATTGATAGAAAAGGTAGAAAAGGAAAAGGTTGATTTGTTGGAAAATAAAAGAATGGAGTTAAAAAAATGTTATGAATATATTAATGAGGGTTTGAAAGTTCGATCTCGAGCATCATTTTATGAGAGAGGGGAACAAAATACTAAATATTTTGTGCAACTAATGGAAGCAAATAAAAAGAAGACAATTATAAGTAAATTATTAGTAGATGGAGGAAAAATAAGTTTTGATATGGATATTATTATTCGGGAAATACAAAGGTTTTATGCTGGATTATATTCCAAATTTGTTGTTGATGTAGAATTATTTAATGAAAGTTTATTTTTTAAAGGTTTGCCAAAATTAGGTTTAGAATCAAAGGAAATTTGCGAAGGTAATATAACTCAAGGGGAATGTATAGCGGTTTTAAAAGAAATGAAAGGTAATAAGTCACTCGGAAACGATGGTCTTAGTGTAGAGTTTTATGAATTATTTTGGCCTGTTATTGGTGATATTGTGGTAAGGGCTTTAAATGAAGCATTTGTTAAAGAAGAATTATCTTCTTCACAAAAACAAGCTATTATAATATTGATTCAAAAGGAAGATAAAGACCCCTTACAAATAACAAATTATAGGCCTATATCATTATTAAATGTAGATTACAAAATTTTAGCTAAGATATTGTCTGTTCGGATTAAAAAAGTATTAGGGGAACTTATTAGTATAGATCAGGTAGGATATTTAAAAGGGAGAAATATCGGTGAGGCTATAAGATTGATAGACGATATGATTTTTTATACTAAAACAAATAATATACCAGGGTTTTTATTAGCCATTGACTTTAAAAAGGCTTTTGATACTGTTTCTCATGATTTTTTGCAAAATGTGTTAAAGACGTTTGGTTTTGGGACTTCATTTTTGTAAATGGGTTCGTACACTCTACAAGGGCGCTCAGAGTTGTGTATTTAACGGCAATGTATCGACTGGTTATTTTAATATTATGAAAGGGGTAAGGCAGGGAGACCCCTTATCACCCTATTTATTTATATTATGTATAGAAACTTTAGCACGCTCGATTAGGACCGACAATGAAATTTCAGGGTTTATTTTGGGAAATGCACATATTAAACAAGTATTATACGCAGACGATATGACGCTTTTTGTAAAAGATAAAGATTCGTTGATAAAATTAAATGAAAAATTTGAAACTTTTGCTATAATATCGGGATTACAAATTAATCGAGACAAAACATATGTTTTGTTATTAGGCCCTCTTCATGGAAAAGAAATTGTAACTCCTTTTGGTACAAAAGTTGGGATGATTAAAATATTAGGTGTATATTTTTCTATGGACCCTGAAGTTCGAGAAAGAATGAATTATAAAGAAATTTTAAGTAAAATTAAACATTTATTAATATGGTGGAAACAGCGGGACTTGACCCTGATGGGAAAAATTCAATTGATAAAGACGTTTGTGATTTCTAAATTAATATTTGTATCTTCACTCACTCCAATTCCGCTAGGTGTAATAGAAGATTTGAATAGATTAACATTTGATTTTTTGTGGCATGGAAAAGATAAAATTAAACGGGAAGTTACTTTTTTGAATTACGAAAAAGGGGGTCTAAAAATGATTGATTTTCAATTATTTATTCGGACACAGAGAATAATGTGGATTAAGAGACTTTTTGAGGGGGAATCAATGATGGGATGGAAAAGAGTTTTTAAATTCTTGACTAGACAAGCAGGAGGTTTGTTGGTTTTCTTTTGTAATGTTTCATTTGATTTATTGAATTTGTCACTTCCGGGTTTTTACAGGGAAATGTTAGAAGCTTGGATAGGTTCAAAAGATTTTTTGTTAAAAGAAACTGGAAGCAGGAATCAAATTGTTTTTAATAATAGATATATTCGAATTAATGGACAAATTTATTATAATGAAACATTATTTTTGAAAAATGTTTATAAAATACATCATATAGTCGATAGCAAAGGAAGAATAAAATCTGTCAAGGAATTTATGAGACTAGGATTAGATAGGTCAGAAATTGACATAATGAAACAGATTTTTGAAAATATACCATTTATATGGAAACAATTGTTAAGTAGAGATTATAATGTGATGGAAGATACTGCACTGAATTTGGAGTTTCGATTGAGTGGAAAAGATTATTCATTGTGTGATATAACTTCAAAATATATATATGATCATTTGTTAAATTTAAGATTAGAGAAGTCTTTTGCAGTTCGCAACATAGAACACTTATATAATGTCTTTGGAAAAGATAATGAAAATATTTTCGTACGCTCCCGAAAATTCACGCTTAATAGTTCACTAAGGGAATTTCAATTTAAATTATTATACAATCTTATTTATACAAAGAAACACATGTTTACTTTTCATATGGGGGATAGTAATTTATGCTCTTTTTGTCATAAAATGCAGGAAACATATGAACATTTGTTTTACTTTTGTGAAAAAGTAAGAATGATCTGGGTAGACTGCGGTAACGAGTTTGATTTAGAAGAATTAATAAATATAGATTGGAAAGGGGTCCATGTAGGAATCAAGGTTAGTAATGTAGGAAAAGATCAATTATTAAATCATGTTATATTGTTGATAAAAAGTATGATATTTGTTAATAGTAGAACGAAAGATTATCCTCCAACTATAAAAGATATTAAAGATACATTATTGAAAAATAAAGAGGAAGAAAGAAAGATAGCTGAACAGAGAGGAACATTGCAAATTCATTATAGAAAATGGAACACACTCTCTGACTAGGGGTATGACACAGAGACACCATGTACAGAGTTCTTACTACCGCCTCCCCCCCCCCCCCCTTTTTTTTTCTTTTTCTTTTTATCTTTCTTCTGTTAGTTCGCTATTGTTTCTCTGTTTTACTATAGATCTCTTTTTTTCTCAAACACTATGATTATCATTATATGTATAAGAACAGATTGTATATGTATATGTAATGCTGTACACAATTAGTTTGTTGTACTTATATGAATGATTTGTATTGTAAATTTACGTTGTAAATTTGTTTGAGAGAAAATAAAATACTATTACAAAACAAAAAAAAAAAATTAATTGTAAGTCCGATCATGTGACCAAATGCGCACATCTGATTGGTTCAAATGCGCAAATTTTCTGACTTGCAATTAATTGCAACTCTGCAATCGATTGCATCTCTTTCTGCAACGGGACCCAGGCACACATAAACATTTCTCCTATTACAAGTACAGTAGTATTAATCCATGTATCGTAATTACATACATTTTAGAACAAGTCCTGAAAATGTCGTTCCTTTATAAAAACATGTTAAATGTGCGTTTGATATAGGAAACTAAAGTTAACATGACCCGTATATTACATTTAAAGGGATCTAACAAATTTGTTGACTTGTGCAAAAAGTGATGAATGGTTGACAGTCAATGTATATTGTTGTTATCTATTATGTGTCATGCACTGGGTATTGTATGGCCGAGTAATGAGAACAAATGCAAGTGATATTCACTAACTCATTGTACTGACTTTGTACACGGTTATGACTATACAGTGGATAGTTTAACATCTGAACACTTCAATCGTAAATATCTTTTTAACGAAAGGAAAATTTGAAAAAACGAAACCTGTCCATGCTTCTATGTTAATACGAATACAACAAGGTATGAGGGAACCGGTACAATTCCAATTGGATTGTGAGGATTTGGACAACGTTTCTATAGATCCCTTTAATATTGCCTCAAAACAGGGCTGGGTAAACGAAGGTAAATGAGTATGTTCTTTTAATGAATGCAGGTGTTGGTTAATTATTAGGTTTTGTTTACAGACTCGTTATCAAGCTGAATATTTACGTGCGTTGGGTTGGTAAAACCGTTGGTTATTTGTTTTTTGCAGACGCGTTCAATCAATTATGATTATTTACGTCTGGGACCGCCCTTCATCGTCACCAGCCGATAGACGCGGTCACCATTCGAACCTGGGCAAATTAGTGCGAAGAGCAGAGCTCTGACCACAATAGAACACCTCTTCACTTCTGAACCGGAACGGGGCACTTCCTAAAATAAAGTAACAAAATGATTAGGTCCATCGGATATGGTGTCCTTTCCAATGAAAGACGATACCAAGATCAGTAATTTTGTCGTGTAGCTTTTGTTTTAGGGCGCTCTGAGTGACACCATGTCAGGTTCCCATTTTTGTCAATTTCTACCAAGTCTGTGCCGGATAAATCGCATTTTCTGCCCGTCATAGCGTCGGACAACCATGCCCATTCTGCACACTAACAATAGCGCGCTCATTGCTTGTTGTTCGATTCGACGGGCAGTAAATGCGATTTATCAGGCCCTGATTTGGTAAAAATTGACACAAAAAAGGAACCTGACATGATGCCACTCACAGCGACCTAAACAAAAACTACACGACCAAAATTACTGTTCTTGGTATCGTTTTCATTGGAAAAGACACACTATCCGATGGACATAATCATTTTGTTACTATTTTGGGAAGTGCCCCGTTCCGTTTTGGGGGCCACCCTGTATATCGTCACCATCGGAGAGACGCGGCCTATATAGGTTCGAACCCGGGCAGATTAATGCGAAAAGCGGAGCTCTGGCCACTGGACCAGAACACAACTAATTCACTTCTTTAATTCAATTCAATTCTAAGAAAGTTATGTCATCCCATCTCTTTGCATGTAACGAGTGGCATAGCCGGTATCAACCAACTATTTCTTAAATAGTTTAGGTGGAGGGGGGCAAATATCAAACGAAAGAGGGGTGCTTTCTAATAAAAAACAGAAATACAGTCAAATCTCTGTATAGCTAATGACCACCACCCGAGAAAAACAAGAAACGTGACCGCTGTAGGCAGTTGACATCTATAATATATACAGGTACAGATAGGGATCACTTCTGGATGCCACTTTATAGGCATATTCGCTGCTACGTATACAGGTGGTCGTTATTACTGGTTTGACATAATGTATTTATTGTTTCATCTAGGCTAGGGGTCAGTGAGAAACGCCAAACTAGTAAAGGGGCGGGGGGTACGTGCCCAGGCCTGCCCCCCCCCCCCCCACGCCCACCTTTTTTTACGACGAGCCCGTTACGGCATGGCCCGAGATCGATAGAAACGTCATCATCCAGAGCGGTGTGAACACGCTCCGTTGCACAGCTCGATTGTTGCTGCTCCTTTGACCTCGTAGTACCGGTGCTCCACTATGAAAGGCAGTTTGTGTCGAAATGCATAGTACGTGTATATGATACGCGTTACTGTATTAATAAGTTTATCCCGTGTATATAGTTAAAGATAGTGTTGAGTATTGGTATTTCCCGAAGTGCCCCCCGATATTTTGTTGTGAGATAATGAAAAACTGACTGTCAAATTCAAAAGAACATACAATTTTAATGACAGAATAAACTTTATTTGATCAAAATCGGTTCAGAAACGGCTGAAATATCCATACATATATTTGTATTCAAAATGTTCTTCACCGGCAATCACCGGGCGATATTTAGACTTTTAGAAAAAATTCCAAAAATGTTCGAAGACTACTTTGAAAAAAAATCAGAATAGGTTTTTAAAAAGTCGTTGATGATATCTCTATTAAATCATTATCAACAAACATTAAATGCACAATTTTGTATGAAAAAAGGCTAAAACCAATGATTTTTTTAAATAGCGCCCTCTTGAGTTGTAACAGCTCTTTTTGAATGATAACAGGGGTTTTACTTATTCGTTTGTAATTGTGTACACTTTTCGAGCATGGTGAAGTAATAACTATTACTTTGTACCGTAATGGTGCCGGTTTTGGTTACTAAAGTTAAGTTTGACCAATACTCAACTATCCCTTTAACTCGTTGACTACAAAATATTGTCATTGCCATAGACTAAACACATGGTATACCAGGTTCCAGAAGTGAATGGGTTAATAGGCTAGTTCACTAGCCTGATAACTTGTATGCATAATTAAAATGCAAATCTTATTAACGACACTAATTGTGGTTGTTTTTCACAACCCAAAATCTTGGGATTCTTGCCTTACATAAATAACTTACGTTTGCAAGATGGATTACCATGCGTATTGAAGTCTCGACCCAGGTCCCATATCCATAAAGCTACAAGAAGGGGGTGGGGGGGGGGGGGGCGTGGGGGCTCGTTCGCCAACAAGTGAACCTGTACGCTAGAACAGTTCTGGGACTGGTCTATGGTATACAACATAACTAAATGTTAGAATCGATTGCATGCTGCAAGGTGTATTAGTTCTTGACATGTATTGCCAGCCATACACTGCTGCAGTCTGAGCTCTATTATATTCGCTGTCACAACGAGGCTGTTAATAATACGTATAGAAATAGTGTCATCGGAACAATAATAGCTAGACGTCATTTTATTACATGTGCTATTATCTGAGAACTACCTCGGCAGATAAACAAATGTAGTGGTATCGGATTACATATGTAGTAGGCCGATAATGACAATGATATAGTTGAGTAGGCCTCACACATAAATATAAGGACTCGGTATACCACCTCCCTGGCCTGGTACTAGTACCGAGAATATACTGAGAATTATATACACCACCACTACATGCACTATAGGTGGCTCTAACATTTACGAGGGATCGAAGTCTGGTGGAATTGTCAACTCTATATTAACATTCCTATACATCCAAGAAGGATCCGCGCCTGAAGGTATCGGCAAAGAAAGATCGACAAAACGGAGGCAACATTTCATTTTGATCGAGTCATCAATTTGAGAAGCTGAAGGCTAATAATCCAGGTAAGTTGGCAGTTGCACGTTACATAATTATGTGATTATGATGATACATCGTTTATAATAATCACTTGGATTTTTGAATGATATTATATTGATATAATTTAATTGTTAGGGACCTTTTTTTTTGCGGGGGGGGGGGGGGGGGGGCATTGCGAGGGATCATGGCGACCGAGCGGGAAGGGTGTCTGGACAGTTACCCCCATAGGGGTGTGGGAGGGGTGTCCCCCTCTCACTGTAGTGTAGGACGCTTTTTGCATTTTTACCTTGAAATTGTGTAATTTTGGTGCATACCTGAGACAGAAGTTTTACATGATATGAACTGCAAGATATGGAATCAAACATACATAATGATTAAATATATGAAAATGGCGTTTCTGTGTGTTTTTGTGTGTGTGCTTGTGTGTGTGTGCGTGTGTGTGTGAGGGGGGGGGGGGTGGGGCATGTCCCCCCCCCCCCCCCCCCGTCTCCCGCCTGTTGACGCCCATGCTGGTACCTCACTGGTTTTCCATCCAATTACAAAACAAAAACACAGTCATTTACTCATTTACTTTTTACCATAATATGTATTCGTTATGAGGCATATGGTCGTATCGTACTCTTGTTTTTTTTGTTTTGTTTTTGCTGAATTGTATGTCAGAATATTTGATTTTGAAGATGTATAATATTTCAGTGAGTGTCTCCCAACAGTTGTGAATATATACCGTAATTTCGTTTGAACATGTCGGTTATGCATGGTGGCGGTATTTCTTATGTATTTCTTGAAATTAGCTGGGCGTGTCAAATAACGGTAGAATTGAATTTCAGTGTAATGGGTACGGGAAAGGGGGGTGGGGATGGTGGCGGTGGTGGCGGTGGTGGTGGCGGTGGTGGTTGATGCCTCCTTTCTACGACCCTCGCCATGCATGTGACAAAAGACATGCTAAACAATGATTAAATCGTGATATACGCCCGGGGGGGGGGGGGAGGGGGGGCACCCGAATTATTTTTTGACGGGGGTGTGCCGCACGGAACTCTGAAATGGGGGTTTTAAGAGCTGACTACAAGCAAAAAATATAGGGTCTTTGGAGCTACAAAAACCTGAAACGGGAGTTAAGGAGTCTATAAGGAGCAGACTAAAACTTCAAAATACATAGACTTGGAGCTACCAAAGACCTACGGAAACCCTCAAAAAGGCTCAAATGGTGGTCCAAGGAGCTGACTAGAAGAAGAATAATGGACTTGGCGCTACTCAACTACCTAGCCAAGTCATTCCGGGGGTCTATGGACATAATGGAGCGGCAATTTTTGAAAATCGGGTATCTTTAGAGCGGCAATCGGGTGTGAAAACGGGGATATACGGCCAACAAATTCATTTTAACTGTAAAATGCCTTGCACTCCTGACAAGGGTGCCGCCCCCGCCCCTTGACAAACCTTGTCCTAGCATCATCGCCCCTACATGGATGAATCTTGGTTACGCCACAGTGGAATTCCAATGCATACTCACGATACAATGTAATTATGATAATGTCAACGGTTTATTGATATGTGATACTCATAGAAGTAAGATAATACCAAGGCCAATATAAAACCGTTATCTTTTAGTTCGTTGACACTTTTAGATTATGATACACAGTTTATGCATGCAGGGGGGGGGGGGGGGGGGGAGGTGTTTCACAAAGATCCCACGTTTAACTTAACTCTAAGTTTGACTTTACAATTATGGAAAGCCGTTAGTTTCTTTGAAAACAAATGTAAACGTTCTTTTAAAAGGCATACAATATGAATTCAAATCATTAATATTTTCAATTACCATGGAGATTTCATGTTTATTGATGTAAAATTCATGAAAAGCCTAAAATGCATGCATTTTGGCTTTTGAATAATATATTTGATTCCAAGGCTCTAATTGGCTAACCATAATTTGTAAGTCCAACTTAGTTTAGTCCAACTTAGTTTAGTCCAACTTAGAGTTAAGTCCAACTTAGAGTTAAGTCCAACTTAGAGTTAAGTTCAACTTAGGATCTTTGTGAAACACCCCCATAGATCGAAATGAGCACAGGCCCGTTGGCAGTAAGCATCTTGACTTGCAGGGGTGCGCTGGCCCGGGGCCACTAAACTAGAGCTTCGGGCCACCAACAGTCTGCTATTTCATCAAATTGTGCTTGCCCGTCTGGGCAACCATGCAGAAATGAACAGACTTGTTATATGTTTTTCTTTGTTTGGGGCCACCAACTTCTTTTGTTTTTGTTTTTTGGGGCAAGCAACATTTGTATGAATCTCGATTTTTGTTTACTTGCCCGATTGGGCCACCAGGAAATGAGGCTACTTTTTAGTAAAGGTCTCTATCTATAAAGGTCGTGGATGTGGTGTGTCAAGATTGGTAGAGAGCGCGCTTTCCGATCATGAGATCCCTACTAGTACTACGAACCCTGCCCACTGCCCACTGCATTTTCCTCATTCTCATCCGACAAGCCAACAAAAAAATGTATAATAATAATTTACCTGCCCGAAAATGATAAGCGTTGTATGACTTTTCCCGAATATGATATTGCCTGAATATGATATAATTTTGCCCGAATGTGACATGCTTTTGCCCGAATGTGACATGCTTTTATCTGAGTGAATAATTATGAAATGAGTTTGCGCGAATAAGACATACTTTTGCCCGAATATGATATGAATTTGCCCGAATATGACATGTTTTTGCCTGACTAATTATGAAATGAGTTTGCCCGAATACGACATGCTTTTGCCCGAATATGATATGAGTTTGCCCGAATACGATATACTTTTGCCTGACTAATTATGAAATGAGTTTGCCCGAATACGACATACTTTTGCCCGAATATGATATGAATTTGGCCAAATATGACATGTTTTTGCCTGACTAATTGTATCCCCCGAACCACTTCGGGGGATACTATGGATTTGGCCTCGTCGCGCCGCCGCCGCCGCGTCCGCCGCGTCCGCCGCGTCCGCCGCAGAGATTTTCTTGTGAACGCTCTACAGGTCCGAGTTCTTGTCCGATCATTTTCTAATTTGGTATGAAGGTGTATTAAGGAAAGAGGATGAAGCCTATTGATTTTGGTGTGGGGCGGAGTCCTGGTTGCCATGGTAACCATGATATAAAGAAATAGTTAAGATTACCTTTTGAACGCTCTACAGGTCCGAGTTCTTGTCCGATCATTTTCTAATTTGGTATGAAGGTGTATTAAGGAAAGAGGATGAAGCCTATTGATTTTGGTGTGGGGCGGAGTCCTGGTTGCCATGGTAACCATGATATAAAGAAATAGTTAAGATTACCTTGTGAACGCTCTACAGGTCCGAGTTCTTGTCCGATCATTTTCTAATTTGGTATGAAGGTGTATTAAGGAAAGAGGATGAAGCCTATTGATTTTGGTGTGGGGCGGAGTCCTGGTTGCCATGGTAACCATGATATAAAGAAATAGTTAAGATTACCTTGTGAACGCTCTACAGGTCCGAGTTCTTGTCTGATCATTTTCTAATTTGGTATGAAGGTGTATTAAGGAAAGAGGATGAAGCCTATTGATTTTGGTGTGGGGCGGAGCCCTGGTTGCCATGGTAACCATGATATAAAGAAATAGTTAAGATTACCTTGTGAACGCTCTACAGGTCCGAGTTCTTGTCCGATCATTTTCTAATTTGGTATGAAGGTGTATTAAGGAAAGAGGATGAAGCCTATTGATTTTGGTGTGGGGCGGAGCCCTGGTTGCCATGGTAACCATGATATAAAGAAATAGTTAATATTACCTTGTGAACGCTCTACAGGTCCGAGTTCTTGTCTGATCATTTTCTAATTTGGTATGAAGGTGTCTTAAGGAAAGAGGATGAAGCCTTTAGATTTTGGTGTGGGGCGGAGTCCTGGTTGCCATGGTAACCATGATATAAAGAAATAGTTAAGATTACCTTGTGAACGCTCTACAGGTCCGAGTTCTTGTCCGATCATTTTCTAATTTGGTATGAAGGTGTCTTAAGGAAAGAGGATGAAGCCTATTGATTTTGGTGTGGGGCGGAGTCCTGGTTGCCATGGTAACCATGATATAAAGAAATAGTTAAGATTACCTTGTGAACGCTCTACAGGTCCGAGTTCTTGTCCGATCATTTTCTAATTTGGTATGAAGGTGTATTAAGGAAAGAGGATGAAGCCTTTTGATTTTGGTGTGGGGCGGAGTCCTGGTTGCCATGGTAACCATGATATAAAGAAATAGTTAAGATCACTGCTGTAAGCGCACATCGCCTTGTCTATTAATCAGACCCTGCTCGGAGGACAAACAGCGCGCGAGGCCTTGCCCAAAGGCTACTGCCAGCCTAGTAGAACAACGTACACCACCAAACTTGTTCAGTTCACAATATTACAACCCACAAAAGTGCAATGCAATTGGTTCGGGGGATACAAGTGCTCGGCTGCGCGACCCGCCGAGCGCGCAATTTCTAGTTATGAAATGAGTTTGCCCGAATACGACATACTTTTGCCCGAATATGATATGAATTTGCCCGAATATGACATGTTTTTGCCTGACTAATTATGAAATGAGTTTGCCCGAATACGACATACTTTTGCCCGAATATGATATGAATTTGCCCGAATATGACATGTTTTTGCCTGACTAATTATGAAATGAGTTTGCCCGAATACGACATACTTTTGCCCGAATATGATATGAATTTGCCCGAATATGACATGTTTTTGCCTGACTAATTATGAAATGAGTTTGCCCGAATACGACATACTTTTACCCGAATATGATATGAATTTGCCCGCATATGACATGTTTTTGCCTGACTAATTATGAAATGAGTTTGCCCGAATACGACATACTTTTGCCCGAATATGATATGAATTTGCCCGAATATGACATGTTTTTGCCTGACTAATTATGAAATGAGTTTGCCCGAATACGACATACTTTTGCCCGAATATGATATGAATTTGCCCGAATATGACATGTTTTTGCCTGACTAATTATGAAATGAGTTTGCCCGAATACGACATACTTTTGCCCGAATATGATATGAATTTGCCCGAATATGACGTTTTTGCCTGACTAATTATGAAATGAGTTTGCCCGAATACGACATACTTTTGCCCGAATATGACATGTTTTTGCCTGACTAATTATGAAATGAGTTTGCCCGAATACAACATACTTTTGCCCGAATATGATATGAGTTTACCCGAATACGATATACTTTTGCCCGAATACGATATACTTTTGCCCGAATATGACATGCTTTTGCCTGAATAATTAAGAAACGAGTTTGACCGAATACGACATGCTTTTGCCCGAATACGACATGAATTTGCCCGAATATGATATGAATTTGCCCAAATATGATATGAGTTTGCCCGAATACGATATGAGTTTGCCCGAATATGACATGCTTTTGCCATTTAAAAAATGCAGGTGGGCTCGAGCCCCTAGCCCACCACCTCCTACGCCTATGTTTACCCCTAACATGCCTAAGTTGTTGAAAACAAGCTTATCAGGGATGAGCCTAGAAGACGGGGGCGAATGGATACATTTTTCTTTAGGCAAAACGCAATTATGAATAATAATAATAACTAGAATTGTAATACTTGTTTAGAACAAGTATAGGTGGGCTGGTCGAACTAAAATTAAAGACATAATCAAGGGCTCATTTGAGATAGCTTATTGTCTCAGCTACAACATACTCGAAGTTCAGCGTAAACGAAGCTAAAACGAAGAAGATATTGGTCGCGAAAGACGGGAATGTAGAATCCAGTTTTGAAAAAAAGTCATGTCCCATAGAGAATACACGCAAAATGTTAAAAAATGACATGCCTCCTTAAATCGCAAAAATACGCCATGATGCCTTTGTCAAAATGAAAAATCGTGATCATCACATTTGTAGAGAATTGTCTCAGATAGAACATATCAAAATTTGGAAGAAAATCGATCAATATTTACAGAGATACAATAAATTTTCCAAAAATATGCTGACGTCATAATATGCAAATTGAAATTTTGAGTTCGGAGGCCATTATGATGACGCCATGAGTTAATTGAGGATCAAATGAGACATGAAATCATATCTCCGACTCATAATCTATCCAAATATGAAAAAAAACTTGGGAGTTCCCATCCATTCTGAAGAGTTACAATGAATTTTGTATAGGCATGTTTTTGCCCATATATGCTATGTATTACAAGAGCTCGCGCGCACCGACATGTTTCTTGAACGGAAGCTCATTGCGTTTTTACTAGTCAGAAAAAGGTGAACAAGGTATCAAAATGCTTGGAAAGATGGGCTAAATATGATAACAGAGAAAATTCGGCGATTCTATGTTGCAAAATGCCAGTACGCGCGAAAACGCGCGCGCATGCGCGTGTGCGCGTTTTTTCGTAAAATGCTTAAAATGGCCTAAAACGTATCCAAAATGAATTTGCGACGATTTTGAACATTTTAAAATTTTGCGCGCGCGCTGACGCGCGCACGTACGCATGCGCGCGCGTTTTTTGACCTGAAATTGACCGGACGGATATTGACCTTGATCATGATAAATATGAATGAGAAACAACTTTTCGTTATGAAGATATGATCATGAGAAGATATTCAGAAAATTTTACAAAATGGCGCCTAGATGACGTCATCAGTCAAGGTCAGGGTTCAAAACCTTATTTTGCTTTGTCCATATGCCTATATATATGTGTGCCAAATTTCAAGGCACTTGATTGAGCCATTTTCAAGTTATCTTGCTAACAAAAAAGTGATTGGAAATAAGAAAAATAAAGAATAATAATAATAAAGGCAATTCTAACGAAATTATGAGGTGGTCTGTATGATGTACAGCCCACCTAATAATACATGTATATCGCACTTATATAGCGCTTAATGCAGAACAGCCTATAAGCGCATTATTACCCCTGGTCATTATGGTACAGTTCAGACCCGCACAATTATCTTGTACACATACCAATTTGAAAATGTTAAGGCTGTATTTGTATACAATAATACAACCTAATGCCTCGCAAATGATACTTCGCGAATAAGCATGAAATAATATAACTTGGTAGTTCTTATCAACAGTATCCCATACTCTCGCAATTGTCTGTATTATGTTTTACCTGCTTGAAACTGAAACATATCTAAAAATGACAATAATGGATTTACTGCGTTATTTGCTACGAGACACTTGAATTTCTTTTCCATACCTAACCCTAATTGAACAAAAGCAGCAAATCTGTAAACAGGATGATCATACAGTGGGATGGGGCCATTTCCATGCACAGTGTGCGTGTGTGTGTGGGGGGGGGGGGGGGGGGGGGGAGTGGTGATAATCTCCCCATTTCTTCCTCCAATTATTGGATTAAACAAAATAAAAAAATGGACGAACATTTTGAAAAATTCAGACAAACATAAGGTGTGCCCGTCCCCCTAGTAAATGATGTACCCCCTCCCACCCCCCCCCCCCCCCCGATCAGTTCGACCACGCTACGCTACAGATCAGAGCTCTTCTCAGCGAGGTTCCACTTGAAATTGACGAGTTAAAGGGATAGTTGAGTTTTGGTAAAGAGAGTATACAGTTTTGGTCAAACTGAATTTTAGTAACCAAAACCTAAAAACAAACTAATTGTTATAACTCCACACTGCTCGAAACTGTCGAAAGGAATTAATAATTACAAATGACTAGGTAAAAAGTATGTTATCATTCAAAAATAGGCGTTAAAACTCAAGAGGGCGCTTTCTAAAAACTTTTTGGTTTCAACCATTTAAAAACATATTGTGCATGTGATGTTTTTTGTTTAAATAGTGATTAGATAGAGAGTTAATCAACAACTATTTAAAAACCTATATTGTAATTTTGTTTAAAGAGGAAGCATTTTGTAAATTTTGTATAACGGCTGGTTCAAAATTATCGAATAATTATTACAAATGGTTATGTTTATGGATATTTCAGCCATTTCTGAACCGATTTTGATCAAATAAAGTTTATTCTGTCATTAAAATTGTATGCTCTTTAAAATCTGACACTCAGTTATTCATTATCTCACAACAAAATTATTTCGTGTAGCGTCCTCTATACCAAAACTCGACTATCCCTTTAAAACTAATATAAGTCACAAGTGGGGGATGACAACCCGTATATTTGCACGATTCCTAGCTACCTTATCACATATCACACTGTATCCTGAACGGTGAACTAATATTGACGATCTGCGACCACCGATTTGGTAAACAAGTCGCTGGGGTGCGTTTACACTGCGAGAAGTAACCGTTTTATTTGGTATTTTCAACTTCAAGTTTATTCAATCAAACAAAAACAATACGTGAACAATATATACGAAGTTAAAAATATTATGCCTCAATACTAGTATTTTTTTAATATTTTTTTTATATGAATGATTCGGGCACAAAGGAAGCAAAATATAATGCTTAATGACAGGGCCACAAATAAAATAATGTACAATAATGTACATAATATAATAACCCAAGTGAATATAATAACCTAAGTGAATGGGACAATTATAGTCAGTGGCGTAGACGAAAAATCAGTCTCTATATTCCGCTGGTTGTTCTACTTGCCACTTCATGCGTTTTGATAAGTATATATACGAAGTCATAAAAGAAAACCCCAATGTATAGTGTCAGTTATTTCTGACTATCAAATGACGTAGCTGTGGGGGGAGGGGGGGGGGGGGCATGGGGGTGGGGGGCTAGTCCCCTAAAATATGAAGAAAAAGCCCCAATAAAGCAAAAACAGAGGAAAATTTAATGTGTGCCTCCATTTAATCTATGTGCCCCCCCCCCAATCATTTCGACAACGCTACGCCACTGGCAAGGAGTAAACGTCTGCATTTGTATTCAGTGGCGTAGCTACGGGGGTGGGGGGGGGGGCACGTAACCCCCCCCCCAATAATTGGATGAAAACAATAATGTGCCCCAATAAATAGCATGCCCTCTCCCCCATTCAGCCTGCCCTGCCACGCTTCACCACTGTCGGTATAATTATATGGTGTGGAGGTGAATAGAGTAATACATGTACTATTAAAGTTCGTTAATGTTCACGTCAACAGGATGTTATGCACTGTAATGCACTTCCACATTTAACAACAAAAATATGATGGGGAATTTGCTAGAGGAAATTCTGATACAAAACAAACCTGACATAATGAGGTCTTTTAGATCCCTAGCAAATAAAACAAAGATGTAATGTTATTCAAAGCCCAAACCTGTGTTGACTTCACAATTATCTGTCATAATTAGAAAATTATTTCTAACATGAGGTGTCTAGCCCGCCAGCGCATGTATATATTTGATATCAATGATGCCCATTCATAATGTGCACTGTGTAGATAAATAATTTCTCATTCTTAGCTACCGTTTGTGAACAAAAAATGAAATTGGATATTTATGTGAATTAATGCATGTGCATGTGAATCTGTGTGGTATACGGGGAACGGAAGGTGGGGGGGGGGGGGGGGGGGGGCACGGATCGCCGCACGTACCCCATGCAATAATGTATAATTTTACAAAACAATAAAATTAAAAATATATAAGGGTAACCATTCTTTAAAAATAGAGAAATACCAAGAGTTTCCCCAATAATTCACATGCCCCTACCAGTTTGTCGCATATTTTACATTTTATAGTAAAAAAAAAAAATCCGAACAAAATGCCGTACAATACGTGTTAATATTCATATAAATTATTCTGTTCTTCGGCATAAAGTAATTGGCTGTATGTTTGAGTATGTTGGAACATGTGTGAAATTGCATGTGTAAAGAAGACCTTGATTGCACGTGTTTGATTATGAATATCATATTATGTTTACACATTGTATGATTGTACTGACATTATTTACACAAGACAAACAGATCAGGAAATTAACATTTATAATGTATGCACTATGTGTTCATCAAACGTACTGGAGACAGACGAAATGGCAATAAAATGTGTTGTCTGCAAAGGTTGTGACATTGAATGCTAAGAAATGAATTTTAATTCACGTAGGGCCTACGGCAGTATTACGTAATCACGGATTTGCTTGTTTTAAATTGAATGACAATTTCTTGAATAGGAGCACGTTTCAAATAGAATGCAAAAAATAATAATTTCGAATGAATTCAAACGCTTAGAAACGAATTTGAATGATAAAATATAGCTGCGGAGATAAAATCGGCGAAATTGAATGCAAACAAAATTATTTTGAATGGCGAATTTAAGAAATGGACTGGTAAATCTGATATTAAAGAACCTATTGAATAAACGCTCGACACAAATAGTTCATACATATAACAGATTAATAGGCCTATCCTTCCTACATTATATAGTTTACGTAATGTAATCCTTCACAGAACATGCATGAGATTTCCGTCACGGGTTTTTTTCTTCTGATTTGGGGAATTTGAGGATTATTTCCGCATGAATATGTGTCTAACTTATATCCGCTTGATATCATAACACCAAAACTACTAATTAATACTGAAATTCAGTAAACCATACGTTTGATCAACTACAAAAACACCTGGAAGTGCAGGCCTACTTTGATTATATATTTCCGATGAACCGGAAAAAATATTGAAAGTGAAATTTAAATTGAAAAGTATTGATTGGGGAGTACAATTAATGACACAAGTACTTATTTGATTAATATCTTTCAAAATCGTCTCTACATTAATTTCTGATATAGGCGTTGCAGAGGGTACACCACGCAGCGCACTTATTAAAGGGTGACGGTCATCAGGGTGGCGAGGCGTTTGGCGCTGCTAGTCACGTGACACAGGAATGGATTACCTGCACGCGGGAATCTTGACGAACCTTCGCGACGGAGTGGTGAGCATCTGCCGAGAGCACTACCATGAGATCTCCAGTTACCTCAAGGTCTCCACCAGCTTCCTCAGTCGGCTGACACAAAGAGTCAACGAGCGCATCAGCATTAAGAGTCGTAGGCTCCTGCACAGCCGTCCGACGGAAGAGGAAATCGCCCACCAAGCCATGATACTGTGTCGGGACTACATGCTCGTGAAACTACGCAAACACAAACTCCTGTCCAACCGAGACAGCAACGGGAAGACGAAACTGAACAACACACTTAGCCAGCTGCACTTCCTGCAGGTCCAAGACCAGAACAGCATTCCTAGACAACAGACGTCGAGGACGGCAACGATTATGTCGAGGACGAAGTCGCTCGGTACCGATGTCGCTCCCGCTGATGTGTCCAAAGAACTGATCAATGTCACCGCTGAGTTCGAGAAGTGTTTCCCTTACATGTATGAGGACATCGCCGATCAGCTGCAACTGAACTTCCAGTCTCCCTCCAGCATCCAGAATGTCTTCAATGCAGTCGCCACGAACATCTTCAGTAAAGGTGAGGCTATAAATCTGTTGGGATCCAGTAGCACTGCCGAAATCCACAAAACTTACCAGGCCCGTAGCCAGGATTTTCAAAGGGTGTGGGGTGGGGGGGGGGGGGGGGGGGGGGGTGCGTAATCTACCAAAACGGGAACGGGACTGAGACCAATCGTGGCCGAGACTGAGACCACTGACCACTGATTTAGATGGCCGAGAACGATACAAAAAGGTGAACTTTTCTGAATTTGGGGTGTGAGTACGCACCCAACGCACCCCCTGGCTACGGGCCTGCTTACTTGAAACTTTAGCGGTTCTCACATGGAAATGGGAGTCTGATTTAGAAGTGTCTGATAACTATCATGGTGGCCGGTTCGTTTTAAATGCACTACTTTCTTGTTACTGTTACAGTGGGTGAAACTCAGTTAAAGGGATCCACTCTACACACATTTAGCTATTGCTCGATCTGACGTCATAATGTAGGCTATACAAGTCCCAATTCAACATAACATTTATAACAAAGTTTGTCACTACTGCTACATTCGCAAAAGAACGGATCTTAATATAGGGGAAGGAAATGCTGGGATTTTCGCTTGCTGTTACTGATGTGCAGAATTCTGCACTTATCAATTAACAGCAAGCGAAAATTCCAGCGATTCCTGCCCCTTTAACGTCAGGAATATAAGTTTTGGTAACTAATTGCGTAGGTTTTGATGTTAACAGACTGAATCCTTTGAATAAAAGCATACTTGATATTACCGGATGGTACGAAATCATAACATAATGATTTGTTATACTATTAGTTCTTTTAATGGCATCATTATGTGTATCTTTTGTGGTTGTTATTGTTTCAATCTGTAGGTATTACATGGGCCAGGATCGTGGCGCTATTTACATTGACAGGCGCCCTCGTCGTCGAGTGTGTGAAGCAGGGTCACCAGAGCGTGTCCAATATGGTCGTAGACTCTTTGCAGAAGTTTATCCGGAAACGACTGGCTGGCTGGATCATTGAACAAGGGGGATGGGTAAGTTTTGCTTTTAGCAAAACAAATAAATAAAGATGATTTTATTTGTCTTGTCTTTTGTATCTGAAGGTGAACAGGAAGAACATTGGGTTATTGAACTTTTTAAATCAATACCGATTGTCTAAAATCATTCTGAGGTAACAAAATTACATTCTCGATGAAGAACATTAATATAATCAGATTTTCCCACTAATATTTTACACATATATACATTATGGACTTTGGATTTGTTTTCAGCTTGTGTTTTGTGTTGTGTATTATCATAACTGAGCTCGGCAAGTTTTTGTATAATATGTATTACTTTATTTTGTTATGCACGCAAAGATATAGGGATTGACAATTATACGACTTATAAACAGTGATATGTAAGAACGAATATAAACTGATCCAGACTTAAGTGTCGATCTTCGTGTTTCCATCTTTTTAACCTGCTTAAATATGATCGCTTATTTCAGGTTGGGCTTGTGATCCACTTCCGGCAGAGGCAGTCATCCGTGACGGTTCTCAGACTGATCAGCCTCTCTGGACTCATTCTTGGACTAGGCCTGATCTTCTGGCTTCCGCGATAGGACCAGGACTATATACTGCCGCCCAATAGGCGTCTGCAATAGGAACTGAGCATACCGTCCTGTGTTTATCGACCGGTTCACCGACAAGACTGATATCGATACACCACTGAATCACCAGTTCCTTTATTAGAATGACATACATGTAGTCTTTGAGAGGCTGTATTAAAAAATTCGATGATTGTGTGATTATAGGCCTTCATTGATCAGATATTATATTGGTGGGAATGTAATCGTGTGATATCGCCATAATTGTTACAACGTGTTTAGAAATATGGCGTCTGAATGACTTAAGCGACTGTTGGAAGAGACTATGACACAAGCACTGGAAGACGCTGGTTAAAAAATTTGCGGCACAGATTGGTGCATAGGCATTAGCGCGTTATAGGGCTATGTGAGCTTTTGTTGAGTTTGTACAAGGCAGTGGCGTAGACAGGTTCTCACACCTGGGGGGGATGATTTGCCGTTTACCGGACCAATACCAATTTGTTCGCGGCCGAGACCACTTGTCGAAATATTGCGAGACCAAGTCCTCCAGGGGCGGATCTAGCTTTTTGCTAAGGGGTGGGGGGGGGGGGGGGGGGGGGGGGGTTGACCCAATGACGATCTAGCTTTTTGCTAAGGGGGGAGTTGACCCAATGACGATGCAGAGCATCGTCCGTGACCCGCGAAGCGTCGATTTTTTTTTGCTATTTTGAACCCCCGTAAGTGATTTTTTTCCACTTTTTTCACTGATACATTTTCACTTGGCAGCCCAAGGGGGGGGGGGGTTTAAACCCCCTAACCCCCCCCCCCCCCCTGGATCCGCCACTGTCCTCTCAGTGGGTGGGGGGGCAGGGGGGGGGAGGGGGGGGGGGCTTAGATGTTAGGATGGTCAAGACCAGGCGGGGCGGAAGGAGTTTTGGATTGGATTGGATTGGGGGGGGGGGGGGGGCAAAACCTATGGGGGGGGGGGGCTCACAATTTTGTGTAGGCGCTCATGCCCAAACATGCACTCACAGTGCTTCCAACTTTGAGCCAGATGTGACATTGCAAGGAGCGAAGCGACCAAGCCCGAGGGAGCGAAGTGACTGAGCGGGGGGAGGGTGTGGGAGGGCCGGTGTCTCCCTCCCACGGTAGGGTGATTTTGCATTTTGGACTTGAAATTGTGCAATCTGGTGCTTACCTAGATAGGAAATTTGGGGTTAACATTGAATGTTTCTGGGAAAGCGTGTTATAACTTGATCGACCAGAAATTTGTAATATATTTTCACGGAGAAAACAAATAATTGACACACTAATGAATACGCACCCAACGCAAACACAAATATTATATTTATATTTAGCGTCATATACAGTTCCAACATCACCATATGAAACATTATGTATGATCCAACAACTTAGCTTATTTGCCAACAAAAAGTCCTGAGGGGCGTATAGCTACCGAGGGCTGGGGCAGAGCCAAATAGGGAGGGTTTGGGAAGGGGTATCCCCCTCCCACGGAGAAGATTTTGCATTATATATACTTGAAATGGTGCAATTTGGTGCACGTCACACAAGCAGCCAGAGCAATGCCAGCCTATGCTGGAACTACATGTACGTGGCCCGGTATACAGAACAAAATACTCACCCCGGACCATACCCAAGTTACACAACAAACTGAAATAATCTGTTCGCGCGCGAAGCGCGCAGCGAAAATGGAATGTGGATGTACAAATTACGGTAGAATTAACAAGTCTTATAGCTCATATAACTAATGTTTTTCCCACTCGTATACAGATACACAACAACAAAATTATATCCTTCCCTAAAACCTGGGGGGGATGATTGTACATGTCATCCCCCCCACCTTGTGAGGTGGGGGGGATGCATCCCCCTCATCCCCCCCGTTGTCTACGCCCCTGGTACAAGGGGACTAGTCTGAGGTGTGATATGTCTTCATAATTTGCGATATGAGGTTAAAGTGAGAGTTGGAATTAAACCCAAAACAGGATTGTCGATTTCATGTGGTCACTTTAGACCCCTTTCATCTCATGATTTTGCCCAGTAAATGAGTAAATGGAGAAGAAGGGGTTCATTTTGTCAAGTACATTTACAGTTTTCACACATACTGTAATTCTGAAAGTTTTGGCCCTTTCCCAAATCGCTTAGACATGATTGTTAGACGAGGGATACCTTAATCATTGTTTACCCCAAATAACGTTATCGCAAGACGTTGCCTAATAATTATAGATCTCGTACGCGCGTTACTTTTCTCATGTCGGTCGTTCACAATCTCCCAGTATCTCCCATATTAATGCCATCTTCATACGAATGCCTACCATTATTGGCTCTGTGATGTGGCTTTACTTTAAAATACTATAGTTTTACTAATGTGTGTTTTACAATGTTAAAATCTGATAAAATATTTGTGTGCTTTTTAGTATTTTAAGAGGGTGCTGGTCACCCCGTCCATTGTCGTCGCAATAGTGATTTATATGATGCATAATTTGAAGTGATATTAGATACATGTTTTATTTTATGACTAATCTACAGATTGAGGTATTATATGAGTTAAATTGATCGGACATTTTCGTTTTAGAGGGTGGAAGATAAGCTGTGTTTGAATTATTTTTGCGGAATGTGACTTAAAAAAACAAAAACAATATCAATCGTGCATTTTTGGACTTTTATGATATATAGCAGAGAAGACAAAAGCAATGCATCTCGATATTATCATGTTTGTTTCATTACTGTTTAAGTTGTAGAATAAGATTATTAAATAAATGTCCGTCTGTCCCTGCCGGAAAGGACACACTCATCCACAGTGTGAACACAGTGTGAACACATTGTGTTTACACTGTGTGAACCACAATGTTAAATTCGAGCATTTTTACAGTGTGAAAGCCAATTCACACTGTGAACACACTGTGAAATTGCTGGGATACACAGTGTGAGCGCACCTTTTTTGTACACACTGAACGCAGGAAATTTCACACTGTGGCGACAGTGCCCTCACAGTGTGTTCACAGTGTGAGTTGGCTTTCACGCTGTGAAAAATGCTCGAATTGTACATTGTGGTCCACACTGTGGATGAGTGTGTTCTTTCCGGCAGGGGTTTATTATACAAGTCAAAGAAACAGAATGATGCCTTATTAGATTATGCGGTTGCTTGATTGTTCGTGTAAATGTTGCTGATTTGAGCGTTACCATGGTAACTGATATATTGTGTATACATGTGTACATGCGTTGTTTGAAAAAAATTCTTACTGAAATTAGTGTGTAAACTATTTTATCTTGATACCAAATATACAATATTTTGACATTTTATCCAATTCATAATTGTTGCCGTAATGGTATTTCTATTTGCATGTGACATCCCGTTGAATAAAATATAACTTTTGAGAAAAAAATATGTACCCTGGACTCGAGTGTCGATTAATTGGGTATAAACATTACTGTAGCAATTAAGGGCGCTTAGGCGAATGTTTGTGTTTTTTATGCTTAGAATAACAATCTGTTGAAATTGTCTGAGAAAGCAGAAAGTTACGATGCTGACGGAACAAACGGTAACGCAACACACTATAACACCCACCAACAAAGCACACAAACACACTCACACATACGCTCACACACGCGCACACACGTACACACGTACACACACACGCACACACACACACACACGCACACACGTACACATACAATGACACGTGTTCCTCATATATCCTGAATATTATAATAAAACAAGAAAAACATTTTTTGAAGGAATGGCTAGGAATTACATTTATTTTAATCTTATTTTTCAACTCATACAAAGATCATAACATACCATAATAGTTTTATAAATGACAGCAAGGGCGCTTTTCAAAAACTCGCAATGGAAATGCCAGGCCCCATATTTATAAAACCCTGATAGCCTAGTTCCTTACTAAGTTTATTTAAGTTGTGCAGTTAATTGATCTTCGAACAGTTTTCCTAGTCCCCAACTAGGGTTAGCTGGGCAAGTCTTAAAGGGTACCACCACCCAAAAATAATATTCTTATAAATGAAAGGTAACATCTTAAGTATTCCATTCCATCAACAAGTTCACAAAAAATATGTTTCCAGAAGAAAAACAAATATATTGGAAAACGCATCACCATTCTAAAGCATGCATTCATGGGTCTGCATGTACGAGACTACTTTGTACAGAGCGAACGAATCGCCCGAGATTCTATTGCCTCCAAACGTACGCGTGAATAGCATTGGCGCACTCGCAAATGTTTGGCCCGTACGGAACCAGGAAATAGTAGTGGTTCCGTAAGTGGTGGGAATTAATTGCTTTGTTTATGAATTACACAACCCTTTGCAAAATGTTGGGTATCTATTTGATATCACAAAACGGTACCAAAACATATAATTATGTGTTGTTCTTTGCCTGGTGGTCCCCTTTAAATATCTTTTGGGTTTACCCTAGTCGGCATCTAAAAGATATTGTGTTTAATTCTTAGCCACGTCATACAAAATAGCAAGGAAAGCTTGCGAGCTTTTAGAAATATGGGCCCTGGCAATTTTGCTCGTAAGCGGAAACACTATATGCCTGATGTTTACCCTACAAATCTTGCGGCGTGAGTGCGTTAATTGAAATGATTAAATTAAATGAAAGAACATAAGTTTGGACAGCCACCTTTGAAAGTTAGAGTAATTTTTGATTTTCAAATTAAGACTTTTGATTTTTAGATATACTTGGCCAAAATAAAAACACAAATCATTATTACATAATTATGGCATCCTTTACGAATAACGATCTGTCACAAACTGTGATTCCACTCAACACATGTTAAAATGTGTACCATTTTTCTTAAATATCAAGTTCTATCATAAATGCATGCACACTTAATGCTGCTATAACATACCTTTGTGCACGAGTATAGCGAAGATGCAATTCCATGAAAAGTGAAATGTTGTGCAATATTTTTGTACAGTTCAGTTAGACATTACAAACCAAGCAGAGAATACTAAATATCACAATTTCACAACTTCAGAGGGGTGTTTCACAAAGATCCTAAGTTTAAATTAACTCTAAGTTGGACTTAAAGCTGTTAGTTTCTCAGAAAAAACATTGTGAAAGTACTTTTAAAAAGCCTTAAAATGTTGTTCCAAATCATTAATATTATTCGATTATCAAGGAGATTTCATGTTCTTCATGTCAAAAGTATTACAAATCTAAAATACTTGCATTTTTGCTTTTGAATATACTTTATTCCAAGGCTACAAGTGGCTCACCATACGTTTTAAGTCAACTTAGAGTTAAGTTTAACTAAGGATCTTTCCCATTCCCCAAATCTTCTTATTAACGATTGGGGTAACCTCTATGTTAATACATCGTAACTACGAAACATATTAAATACTGTTTTCGTTTAAACATTTACATTACAAGTAGTTATACGTCGTAAGTACAAGTAGTTATAACATGCTCGAAAGGTATAACGACATTAAAAAACGACTAAGTAAAGCTCCTGTTAAAATCCAAAAGGAGACATTAAAACACAAAAGAGCGCTTCCTAAAAACGCATTGGTTTAAAAAACAAAATTCTAAAAAATTGTGCCTGTAATGTTTGTTTTTAATAATGATTAAATATTATGTAGATCATCAACAACTATTTACAAACCTCTTTTTTACATTTGTTATAAAAGGATAGTTGATTGCCAATCACATGACAATCATGCTGCTGATTTTGACCCTAAATATGGGCGGGGCGTAAACTGGCTGCTAAGTGAGATTTGGCATCAGAAAATTAGCCTAAAATCACTACTGTGTTTATTTTCATGGAGTTTTTTTTTTTCGGCAGACCTAGTGTACGAGTCATCAACTATGGAATAAGTGCTAAAGTACGTTGTATTCTTTAGTTCATCAATGAAATAGTGGTAATTTGTAAGCCCATTATTGCATCAAAAGTCCCGCCGAAACCAGCTGAAATACTGTGACGTCATGAAGTGTGTGAGTTTTCATTCGCAGACGATGTCCAATAGATATTATATAGGGCCTTTTCACATGACTCTGTTCAATCATCATAGTTTATTAAGGATAATAGTTGTCATTATGTGCTCCTGCTCACTCTTAAAAACACTTTGCTGTCTTTTGACACACAATTTTCTCGTAATAGCATGCTAAATAAAGTTATTTTAATCTATCATGGTCAACCATAAAGACATTATTCACACGCAGTACTGAAAATTTAGCGACACGACTCACAAAAATACAGCTGATTGAACAATGGGCCACATAGAATCCTGCCCGGACTTCGGCAGGTCTTTCAGCTAGATAAGTAGGGACGGTGTGTGACTTACTTCATTGAATTTGTCTTTCTTTCCCGTAAATGTCTCCGAGTGAATGATTATTGTATGTAAGTCGAAATAAACCTTATTTAACAAAATGCAATGAATATAAATGCTTTTCGTGGCAAGAATACACGTTTAGCAGGCAAAAGAGTGCACTCATGTTTGGTGTAGATTCGTAATGAGACATCGTCTGCTATATGAAAACTTGCGCACTTCATAACGTCATCAAAACATTGGCGTTTTTTTTTTTAGTGCTAAGGGCGCTTGTTTTCGAATCTTGCGATGTGGTTTTATTTGTTGTTGTGTACTAGGATATCGTGTTGGTATGGGACATAAACAGTATTATCTTAATCTGTTATCCCCTAGCTCTCTAAGTGATGCACTATTCTCATATTTTGTTGATTTTCAATGAAATTCTACTTTAAACAAAACGACCGTATTTCTTGAATAGTTTAGACATGTATATTGTTCTTGATATATGTTTGGCACTGAAAGTGTCATAGAGTTAATATTCGTGAATAAATATATTCATTTAGTTTTGGGTGTCATGTTAGGAAGTAAAGGGTCCTTGACAGTACACACAAACAGCCATCCGCTATAGCGCGTTCGCGATTCAAGCGTACTAGGTAATCTACCCAGCATGCAATGCGATGAAATAACTGCGAAGCACGTATTTGATGTACATGTGTATCATCCAATTATATCCTACTCATGCTAATTAGTTTATTGTTAGAGCGTTATAAGGATATTTGCAAAGACATATATTTGTTATTTATATTTACTCATTTCGTGAAAACAATGGCACTATCATATAATGCTAATTGTATTGTTTTATTCGATTTTACGTTAGGAAGGTACGGATGGGGTGGGCAGATATGTTATTATTTCTGCCTAATTATGAGCTCTCTTTATAATTACTTTAAATATTTCAAGTATTGACTAGCATAGGGAGTAGTGACTTGTATACTAACAAGTGGCTGCTAAATGTGTGTGTTTGGTCATTGTTGGGCATGGTGGGTGAGTTTTTGTCGAGCATTAAGTATAATCATTTGGATCAAGAACAAGAAGCGGCTTCGAATAACTATAAAACAAAAAATGACTGGGGCAAGAGTCGACCCGCTTCATGCACAATGCCTGGTAAAGAGGTTTAATACGGGTGGTGTGGGGAGGGCGGGGAGTTTTTCTTTCCTATGTTTATATTTCTATTTACAGCTCTATTTGGGTACAACGGGCGTTTGTTGTATAAGTCATAGGCCTGTGACTCAGACAAGGTGTGATTGTAGATACGCACTTCATCGATCAGACCGTAGAAGTACTCGTCGCTTGAACCAACACCGGACTGCCCAATGGTCACGCGGGTGTTTGTCTAGTGAGAATCTCACGGTTGCAGCAGAGATCCGGCGATGTACGCTTGGTACCTCCATTCAGATAATCAATCTTCTGGTTACCGTCGAAGGTCATCACCACGTGGTTCCAGTCTGCCCAAGCTCCATTTAAATTGTGAGTAGTAGATGGTGTTTTCTTGCTACGTCCTACGTCTGGTGTGATAGACAACCATGATCGTGCCATTCTCTGAGTGGTCCAAAGGAGTACAGTGTTGATCTCCCAGCTCCCATAATTCTGGTATCCGTTGTTGACAATGCCCTGGGTGGTATTCCATGGGCTAGTGCGCTTGAACCAAACGCTCACGCTGAAGTTCATTCCCCAGGCGTATCCTACAAAGGACTGCACGGTTACCTTAGCATTACCGTCGAATACCGCAGCCTGACCGCATATTCCCACATCGTACGTCAAAGAACCGATTACGCTCACGTCCGAGTCAGAAGCAAAACCAGAGCTGTCTGTGACGTCACTTTCGAACTTGAAGAATGCTGTGACAATGGGAATAAAAGAAAACTAACAGACATTCTTTTCCGGATTTTAAAACAATTATATTCATACGAAGTTCCTAAAATTAAGAATAAAAAGAAGTTCACATTTTGGGGTGCTAACCAACCACATCTATACTATCGAGTTTCAGACTATCAGCATCTTTAAGAGTGCAAATCTGCACTCGACATTGGGACATTGCCACCCTATTGCTACAGTCACAAATGATCCGGGCGCCGTACGATTTTCTCCCTTTACGGCGGATTTTCTACGATTTTGGGAAATCGTGATATCGTACGATGTCTGTGGTATTTTAGAGTAGCAGTCACATATTCTCCGGGCCCCGTACGATGACCTTTGTCTTAAAATAAAAACATAAATCGCACGGCCCCCGTGAACACAAACTAAGTGCCCGTACGGGTGCCTTATGCTACAGTCACATTTGCTCTACGGCGAGCGTACGCCCCCGAAATCGAGAGAAACGTGCGGCGGCCGCAGAAAATCTGCGGTGGCCGCAGGGTCCCCGTACGGCGTAACCGTATATTTTACAGGCCGTAGGGGTCGCCGTAGAATTATAACTAAAAGTTATAACTCTTTTTCATTTCTACGGTCGCCGAAGAAATTATACACGCCGTATCCATGGCTACCACTCCTATACTCTATAGGGGTGTAGCTGTAGCGTCAGTCTGGCCGCACGGTTGCCGTATGGCCCCCCTGCGGCCGCCTTGTGGTCGCCTTGCGGGCGCCTTGCGTCTGCATTGATATTTGTTTAAATAACCTACGGCAACCGCAGGGACGCCCTAAGGCGACCGTGCGTCATCACTTTAAAGGCCGTACGGCAGCCGCAGATTTTCTGTCTCCACAAATTAAAGATACGTCGTGCGGCGGCCGTGGCAAATGTGACTGCTAATGCATGTGACCGTAAACATTCTACGGCGGCCCTATTTTTTTAATTGGCCGTAGAAATTTTAGACCGTACGGCCGCCGTGTCAAATGTGACTGAGCCATTATGGTACTCTTATGGCTAAGTCACATTTGACACGGCGGCGGTACGGTCTAAAATTTCTACGGCCAATTACAAAAATAGGGCCGTCGTCGAATTTCTACGGTCACATGCATTAGCAGTCACATTTGCCACGGCCGCCGCACGACGTATCTTTAATTTGTGGAGACAGAAAATCTGCGGCTGCCGTACGGCCTTTAAAGTGATGACGCACGGTTGCCTTAGGGCGTCCCTGCGGTTGCCTTGATTATTTGAACAAATATCAAGGCAGACGCAAGGCGCCCGCAAGGCGACCGCAAGGCGACCGCAAGGCGGCCGCAGGGGGGCCATACGGCAACCGTGCGGCCAGACTGACGCTACAGCTACACCCCTATAGAGTATAGGAGTGATAGCCATGTCTACGGCGTGTATAATTGCTTCGGCGACCGTAGAAATGAAAAAGAGTTATAACTTTTAGGTATAACTCTACGGCGACCCCTACGGCCTGTAAAATATACGGTTACGCCGTACGGGGACCCTGCGGCAACCCCAGATTTTCTGCGGCCGCCGCACGTTTCTCTCGATTTCGGGGGCGTACGGGCGCCGTACGCTCGCCGTAGAGCAAATGTGACTGTAGCATTACGGTGACTCCACGGTACCCGTACGATTTGAGTGGCCAAATTTTCTGTCTCGAAATTGTACGATATTCGAGAAAAAAGGGCTGCGATGTCCGTGCTGTGCCAGTGCGATGCCCTTGTGGTGCCCGTGCGATGCTCTCTACGCTGTGTCTACGGGCTTACGGCAAGTAAAAAATCGTACGATGCATTTTTTGTTTTAACTCCGCGTTAAACAAAATTTTGACATCGTACGAGGAGGAAAAATGCAACGGCGACCGTACGATAGCCACGGCACCCGTGCGGGCGCCGCAAGATTCCCGCAAGATTTCACCTAAAAGTGACATCGTACGGGCGCCGTAGCCCAAATCGGACCATTTGTGACTGTAGCATAAGGGTGCGCTTATGCACCCCATAATTAGGTACAGACCCAACTTTGGGATAATTGTAGTAGCGTAGCCAACTGCCTCTTGGCTCTATTCCCGGCTTGTTGTATTTTGTCATGTAATTTGTTTTTGTTTGTTTGTATTTTGGGGGCGGGGGGAGGTTTAAAAGCATGGGGTTAAAACCGTTTAGAAATTAAAGAAAAAATAACAACAGAATGTGCCCCCAAATCGTCTCAACCGCTCTACGCGAATTGACCGGATAACGAATAAGCTAATCACTATTCAACTCTTGCTTGCTGATCACACACATTTTACTGTTGATCAACACATTGTTTTAATTCAATCTCTTTTATTTCAGCTTAAATGAAGCAAAACTGATATAACAGTTATATTATGTGTTGGCTTACCAACAGGACGTATCTCGTGTGACGAAGTGGAAGCAGAGGTTGATGTCTCCGTGGTTGTCGGCATCGTGGTCGGGTCGGACGGCGAAGCGGAAACAGATGTTGGTGTCTCCGTGGTTGTCGGCATCGTGGTCGGGTCGGATGGCGAGGCGGAAACAGATGTTGATGTCTCCGTGGTTGTTGGCATCGTGGTCGGGTCGGATGGCGAGGCGGAAACCGATGTTGATGTATCCGTGGTTGGTGGAATCGTGGTCGGGTCGGACGGCGAGGCGGAAACAGATGTTGGTGTTTTAGTTGTTGTCGGCATCGTTGTCGGTTCGGATGGCGAGGCGGAAACAGATGTTGATGTCTCCGTGGTTGTCAGCATCGTGGTCGGGTCGGATGGCGAGGCGGAAACAGATGTTGATGTTTCCTTGGTTGTCGGCGCCGAGTGGAGCACTCCAGTCGACACTGTATCAGTGCTTGTAGCTCGCTCCGCAACTTTCTCTGAATTTGGAAAATGTGTGGTAAATAATTTTACTCACTGTATTTAAAGGACCTAAAGAATACAACGTACTTTGACACTTATTCCATAGTTGATGACTTGAAACATAGGTCTGCCGAAAAAAAAATCCATGAAAATAAACACAGTAGTAATTAAAGACTAGTTTTCTGATGCCAAATCTCACTAATGGCTCAGTCACATTTTACACGGCGGCCGTACGGTCTAAAATTTATACGGCCAATTACAAAAATAGGGCAGCCGTAGAATTTATACGGTCACATGCATTAGCATCACATTTGCCACGGCCGCTGCACGGCGTATCTTTAATTTGTGGAGACAGAAAATCTGCGGCTGCCGTACGGCCTTTAAAGTGATGACGCACGGTTGCCTTCGGGCGTCCCTGCGGTTGTCGTAGGTTATTTGAACAAATATCAAGGCAGACGCAAGGCGCCCGCAAGGCGACCGCAAGACGGCCGCAGGGGGGGCCATACGGCAACCGTGCGGCCAGACTAACGCTACAGCTACACACCTATAGAGTATAGGAGTGGTAGCCATGGCTACGGCGTGTATAATTGCTTCGGCGACCGTAGAAATGAAAAAGAGTTATAACTTTTAGTTATAACTCTACGGCGACCTCTACGGCCTGTAAAATATATGGTTACGCCGTACGGGGACCTTACGGCCATCGCAGATTTTTTGCGGCTGCCGCACGTTTCTCTCGATTTCGGGGGCGTACGACCGCCGTACGCTCGCCGTAGAGCAAATGTGACTGTAGCATTAGCAGCCAGTTTACGCCCCACCCACATTTAGGGTCCGGAATCGGCAGCGTGATCGACATGTGATTGACAATTCATTGGCTTACGTCATGACGCGTCATCTACAGAATTTAGTTCATTAGTCCGTTCTTTAGATGACGTCACATTTTGGCGATTTAAAATGGGCGTTCCCAGGACAATTAGATATTTACTAATTACCCCAAAATTGCTTGATTTCATGAGAAATGACTGCCAAATTCTTTTTCTTCGGGAAAAATTACATATAGAGAGCCGAATTGTGAAAATTAGGCCATCTAGACGCTGTAGTTCCTTTAAGCTTATCCTTTCCAGATGGACCCATATTCATGAACCACACTAGCTTAGAACACAAAAAACCCAAGCAAATTGTTGCTTTCATACACTATATTAATGGATTAGGACGAATTATCTCTGAAAGTAAAACATAATCGGGCAAGAAACAAAACAAGGCGATAGCCGTAAAGTGTTTCGCCCACTTGCGCGCATTCATGCAACATTGAACCCCATTTGACCTTTGACCTACGTATGTGACCTTTGACCCCAGAATATCATGGAGGCCAATATACCTACTAATCAAGTTTGGTTACAAACAGATGCAGGGTTGGAAAGTTATCAACCAATCTAGACTCTTGCAGGTAAAATTTCACATTTGACCTCATTTGACCTTTGACCTCCGTATGTGACCTTTGACCCCAGAATATTATGGAGGCCAATATAGGGCATCGACCAATCAAGTTTTGATATAAACAGATGCAGGGTTGGAAAGTTATCAACCCTAATCTTTGCTAATAGACTCTTGCAGGTAAAAGTTCACATTTGACCTCATTTGACCTTCGACCTACTTATGTGACCTTTGACCCAAGAATATCATGGAGGTCAATGTAGGGCTACCAATCAAGTTTGGTTAAAAACAGATGCAGGGTTGGAAAGTTATTCAAATTTGTGTAAGCGTCACGGACGGACGGACGACTTACAGAGGACAGACGAACGGAGGACGGACGCAAATTGGATCCCTTAGTCTCCCTCCAACTACGGTGGGCTCGGCAAAAAAACTATAGCTCCTTTAAAGGGATCTAGTAACTTTGTTGACATGTGCAAAAAGTGATGAATGGTTGGTGCAATGTATATTGTTGTTATATCATATGTCCACAGGGTATTGTGTGAAAATTTCAAGTCAAATGGACATTGTATGGCCAAGTATAATGAGCGAAAATGCAAAGTGATATTCAGTAACTCACTGCACTCACTTTGTACACGGAAGAAAAACTCGCCCGGAGTTTTTCTTATCTGAATACTTCAATCATACATATCTTTGTAACGAAAGGGAAATTTGAAAAACCAAAACTTGTCCCATGATTGTATTGTTAATACGAATACAACAAGGTATAAGGGAACCGCTAGAATTAACATTTTATTTTGAGGATTTGGACAATGTTACTAAGTCCCTTTAATCATGTATTTATATAATATAGGGGACTCAAATCAGCAACGCACTCTTATAAGTTTGTGGACAACTCCTTGTTTGTTTTGTACACACATTTACTAGTTGTCCATTTTTTTTTTTCATAGTCACTATTTCCATTCCTTAAACTCATAATATGTTGTCAATTATATTTTCTACAAATCATGTATTGAGAAATGAATGGCTATTTCCAAGGAGTCATATTTATCTTATTTCTTGACTCATCGCGCTCAATTTTAGGAACGATATTCATCATGTTGAATCGGTTGCGCCTGAATCGGACCAACTGTGGCTTTCAGTCGGTTCGGGTCGGATCGGATCGAGTCGGCTTATTTCTGCGCCAGGCTTAACTCATTGGGATGATAGGTCTTAGTATACAACAAGATAATAATTTGGTTGTCAACTAGGGTAAACTTGGTATGTTACAGGGGCGTAGACAACGGGGGGGATGAGGGGGATGCATCCCCCCCCACCTCACAAGGTGGGGGGGGATGACATGTACAATCATCCCCCCCAGGTTTTAGGGAAGGATATATTTGTTTTATGTGTAGCTGTATACAAGTGGGAAAGAAAACATAAGTTGTATGAGCTAAGACTTGTTAATTCTAACGTTAAAAAGGTAATTTATACATCAACTTTCAATTTTTGCTGCGCGCTTCGCGCGCGAACAGATTATCGCAGTTTGTTGTGTAACTTGCGTATGGTCAGGGGTGAGTTTTTTTTTACTGTATACCGGGCCACGTAGTTCCAGTGTAGGCTGGCATTGCTCTGGCTCCTTGTGTGACGTGCACCAAATTGCACCATTTCAAGTATATATATAAATGCAAAATCTTCTACGTGGAAGGGGGATACCCCCTCCTAAACCCTCCCTATTTGGCCCTGTCCCAGCCCTCGGTAGCTTCGCCCCTCGGGACTCATTCTTGGCAATAGGCTAAGTTGTTGGATATACATAATGTGGCATATGGTGATGTTGGAACTGTGTATGAAGCTAAATATTTGTGTTGGGGTGCATATATGTCAATTATTTGTTTTCTTCGTGAAAATATATTTAAAATTTCTGGTCGATCAAATCATGACACGCTTTCCCAGATACAGTCAATGTTAAGCCCGAATTTCCTATCTAGGTAAGCACCAGATTGCACAATTTCAAGTCCAAAAATGCAAAATCTCCCTACCGTGGGAGGGGGGACACCCCCCTCCCACACCCTCCCCTGCTCAGTCACTTCGCTCCCTGTGTTGAGGTGCATAGTTATAAGTGTGTCAATTATTTGTTTTATCGTGAAAATATATTTAAAATTTCTAGTCGATCAAATCATAACACGCTTTCCCAGATACAGTCAATGTTAAGCCCGAATTTCCTATCCAGGTAAGCACCAGAATGCACAATTTCAAGTGCCAAAATGAAAAATCTCCCTAGCGTGGGAGGGGGGACACCCCCCTCCCACACCCTCCCCCGCTAAGTAACTTCGCTCCCTCGGGCTTGGTCGCTTCGATCCTTGCAATGTCTCACTCTTACATCTGGCTCAAAGTTGGCAGCACTGTGAGTGTGGTTGGGCTTGAGCCCCTATATACACACAAAAAATCTTGAGCCCCCATAGGTTTTGCCCCCCCCCCCCCCCCCAAACAAAATAACAAAATCAAATCAAAAACTACTTTCGGCCCTCCTGGTCACGACCATCTTAACATCTACCCCCCACTGAGAGGACTTTCAAGCAATTGTCTTGGTCTCGAAAAATTGGTCTTGGTCCGGTGAATCATCCCCCCCAGGTGTAAGAACCTGTCTACGCCACTGGTATGTTATAAATGTTTACAGAATGTATAACCATACATATATGGTGACTAAAACACAATTGAGTTGTTTACTCAGCCCTTTATTCTAAAACAAACTCAATTGGGTAATAATTGCCCAGAATTATGAATCTTTTTAACCAACCAACAATTACCCAACTAAATTTACCCAACATTTTAAGAGTGTATAAAGAAGACTTATAATGGCATTAAACTAGTATGGTATCAAACATATTGGCCCTGCATGGAGCTTTTTGAAGAGAAAACTCGAATGTCTGCTGCACCCTTGCATGATGACCTAATGACAAGCTTTATCAGATTTTCTTCATGCTCTTGATTAATAAAATTACATATTTGGATTTCATATTTTATACATAATTGTAGCCAGGCGCGCCGGAAGCAGTTTTGGATTTGAATTGGGGGGGGGGGGGGGGGGTGCAAAGACCTAAGGGGGCTCACGATTTGTTTGTGTAGGGGCTCATGCCCAACCACAATCACTGCAGGGTTGCCAACTTTGAGCCAAAGGTGAGAGTGAGACATTGCAAGGGAGCAAAGCGACCAAGCCCGAGGGAGCGAAGTGACTGAGCGGGGGGGGGGGGGGGGGGGGGGGGGGGGGGGTGTGTGGGAGGGGGTGCGGTAGGGAGCTTTTGCATTTTTGGACTTGAAATTGTGCAATCTGGTGCATACCTAGATAGGAAATTCGGGCTTAAGATTAACTGGGAAAGCGTGTTATAATTTGATCGACCAGAAATTTTAAATATATTGTTCACGAAGAAAACTAATTGACACTGCACCCCAACACACACACACATATTGTATTTATTGTCATACACAGTTCCAACATAAACCATATGCCACATTATGTATGATCCAACAACATAGCCTACAGCCAAGAATGATTCCCGAGGGAGCGAAGCGACCGAGGGCTAGGGCAGATCCAGGGGGGGAGGGTTTGGGAGGGGGTTTCCCCCTCCCACGGGGAAGATTGTGCATTTATATACTTGAAATGGTGCAATTTGGTGCACGTCACACAAGCAGCCAGAGAAATGCCAGCCTACGTGGCCCGGTACAGAAAAAAAGTACTCACCCCAGACCATACGCAAGTTACATAACAAACTGAGTTAATCTGTCGCAGCGAAAACTCAAAATGGATGTATAAATCATACATTTTCTTTTTTCTTTCCCACTATTCTTCTTTTTTTTCCCCTTTTTTTTTTTTTTTTTTTTTTTGGGGGGGGGGGGGGGGGACTTTTTTGTGGGAGGGGGGGGGGGAAAAAACGCGTTTTGCCCCCCCCCCCCCCACTTTTTCGATTTGGGGGTGGGGGGCGGCCGCCCCCTGCCCCCCACTTCCGGCGCCTATGATTGTAGCTGTATACAGGGAAAACCCCTTGTTACTTCTCAAGGGAACAATCTTTATAAAAATAATATAAAAACATGTTGAACATGTTAATGAGCAGGGCTGTTTAAAATATGTCCTTTTAGTTTAATAACCCCGACAATGTGACATAATTGTCATAAATTATTTGACAAGATTTGACAAAAATGCCTGGATATTGACTATGCTGTATTCTATAGCAAATATCGGCGACGGAGACATTTGGCTTAAAAACTGTTGATTTGTAGTTATGTAGACGTCTCATATATTTACCTGGAAGTCGACAAACCAGTTGATTTTCAAATCCCGGGATCTTAGGAATTTTTCCCAGCACTGGGCTAGGGACGAGATCGATCATTTGGCCGCCTGGTCCGCGAATCTGTTTACAAGGGTTCCAGGATCCAGCGAATGCTTCAGGTGAAGCTGCAGCTGCAGCAGATACGCCCGTGACGTCCCAAGGTACAGGACCGGATGTACTTTCCGCGTCGGCGATCCGTATGTTTAGGCTTCCGACTGTGGTCAGAAAAAAGAAGGTGTCAAAAATATATCATAACAAAAGATGTCCATAATGTTCCTATCGTTATCAGACGGATCTAGTAACATTGTCCCTTCCCACACATCTTAATTTAAACTTGGTTCTGAAATACTTTGTTGGATGTGAACTACTAGTCACTATAGTAGGAGCATGGAATGTTGTTAAGTTGTCCAAACATGCAACATGTCTCTTTCGTCATGAAGATAAATCAACTTTTTCTTAAATGTTTCTTAATCGTTGTTCCTAAACAAATTGTTGTGAGGTTTTCGCTTGGATTTGAATCCATGCATTGGGTGAGTAAAGTGAGTCCAGTTCTCTAAATAAGAATTATGCGATGTTCAGGCACGGCCGCTACCGGTCGAAACATTAAACATGCAGTGATCGCGATCCATCGGAATCGACCGGGGACAGTCTGGCAAGGTAAGGGCTAAGCGACAGTGTTTGTCTTGTTGCCCCGTTATGTCCATTTCATCTGTAATTGTATTTTGCTTTTTACACTTTGACTATTATTTACACCGAATGTGCAACTATAACCTCTCCATTTGGTATTTAAGATATATAAGTTCTCATATTCGAGGCTGTACAGGCATGTATATTTGCAAATTTGCAAACCTCGACCATTACTCAAGCATATCTGCCTTGAGGACAATATCTAGTCCTGAAGCAGGTTAATAGAAATGTCATATTACCTTGGAGATACACAGCAGTGAGATAGATGACTGCAGTCAGGTATGCGCTTCGGGATCGATCCATCTGGAATGAAATTTCAGAACAATTAAGAGTCAAAACAATTGTACGTAAACAGAAAGAACTTACAAATATTAGTAAAGACAATTGAGCACCGGCGAGACTCGAATCGTTGACCTCTAATTTGCTGGTAGGTAGACACAATGGTGTATCGAGGTCCGCTGATAACTTACTTTTTAAAAAGGTTTTTCAGGTATTGATGGCCTGCCTAATGTGACTGAATATAGACGTTGGATGGATGACATCGATGGATGGATGACATAGATATGCTGCCGTCCTGATTCCTGATCATGCGTTAATGAAGTGGCTGAATTGTTTTGCTTGTTACGGACTAATTAAGTCTCATTTTGTGGAGGCCTCGATACGCCGAATTACAGAAACAGCTGAATAATGATGAGGAATACAAGGGGCAAGAGCATGAACATGATACAGGTCCAGCCCTTCATCCACTGATCTATTACTATATGCTTGGATAACATTAACGATTAAATGAGTCGGGAAGGTTCTGTGTGTTAGGATATACGCTATTATAAATCGGACGATATTCTATACATTGACATCAATGGGTTGTAGAGCCAATGAACACAATTACATTTGTGTTTGTGCTGGGCCCTTTTTAGCACCTCACCCCTGCTCGTATACAAGAAGGCGCTGGTGTTGTCATGTGATAGTCGTCCGTACCAGTCGTTCCTGTCAATCAAACGGAGACCTGTATAGAACTGTATATTACTTTATACATCTCTATGGACGCGAGACCTTGTGAAAAGGCTATAGTACGTGGGAGAGTGTAAGCTTCCTCATTGGAGGCTCACACTGCTTATCGGGGGGGGGGGGGGGGGGGGGGCATGCGCTGTCTGTATTTCAGTAGTTTTTCCTTTAAAAATTATTTGGGAGGGAAAGGGAGAGGGCATAACTCCGGAGTCCAGGCATGAGATACTGTCGCTATCAATATTTCCAGAACAGAGAGGAAATGCGTCAATACTTGACAATACACTGTTGAGACAATAGGCTCTGACGTCTCTGCAATTAATTTGCAACTTAATTAGCTCACTGCCTGGATATCCTTCCCATGACGGCAACTTGTATCAGAGAATAATCATACTAAAAGTATAATTATTGCTAGAAGCAATATGACAATATTTTGCCGTTTATTGTCATGACGAAACGATGTAAGGCAACAAAGCATACACATGGAACTAGAACACACGAAAATAGAAAGCCATTCAATTTAATAATACGAAGTACGATTATAACTGCACACATTTGATTTAATTGCGTTTTATTTTTAAAGATAGGTAATTATAGTTTGTAATTTGTTTAATTTTATTTTATAGTAAATATGGTAAAAGTGATCAATCAACTTTGTCCAACCCAAGCAAAATTACCTGGAATTGTCCAATTTTCCATGTATCCTGAGGTTTTGCATATCGTAGCATGGGAATTAAATTTAGTTTAGATTTGTTAGAATAATGACGCCTTTGATGGAGTTATATATGCTTTAATGAAAATAAAAACTCTTCAAAGACCGCCTTTTATTGTACAATTGTCAGTGATAATTAATCGGCAGTAGGGGTTATAAACCTGACTGTTTCTCTAGGTAAGAGTGTTATTCTTTCTCTAAATTCTCGTAGAGGATGATGTGCTGGTGTCGTCCCGTGATAGTCGTCACTGCCAGTCGCTTCTGTCGATAAGACGCGAGACCTTGTCAAAAGGCAATGTAGTGTGGGACTGCTCATTAGAGAGGCGCTGTATGTTTCGGGTTAGGGGAGGGCACTCGCTTTGTATGTTCTGTATTTACATATTGAAATTTAACAGTAAAAACTGCGAATATTCACCACTCTAGGGAAACATGACAGGTGACCGTGTGACCCCATTAGACAGGTTCCATAACTTTTTTTTTGTTATTGCAGGGATTCACTTTCGGTGGCCGATAAAGGCAGGTTGGCTGCTACATACATATGACCACTAAATCACGTTTGGCCGTTTTGTGGAGGGAGAGCCGATACGTGCCTCTTAAGTCAAGACATGAACAGAGAGGAAATACGTCAATAACAAACAACACGGTATTAAAACAATCATTGTGTTCTCTGACGTATATAATATTCATTGCACCGTAACTACTCCGCTACCTAGCTATCCTTTTTATGACGGTAACTTTGATTAGTAAATGATCATGATTTTATTGCTATAAGCATTATTGCAATTTTAGAAATGTTTGTCCTCACAATGGTAGATACACAATACGTCCACATGGTGATAACTAATACAAAAGAAACAGCTATTTAGCTAAACAATAAGAAATACTATGAACATTACAATAACTAGATCTAATTACGTCTTATTTTTAAAGCAAGGTAAAGTTTATGATTTAATTAAACCTAAATTCCAAATGGCCCATTAACGTGTTTACTTTGTCAAACTCGACAAAACTCACTTGAAGCTTTCACAATTATTTTAGTTTTCCCTTGTAGATATTGTTGATTGACTTTGGTAGCATAATGATTACATATAGATCTTAATTCTTTAAAACAAAGTTTCTCGATTCAGGGTTTAGTTATGATTGAATAAACACTGAAGGAAACTCATTCGAAGAACGTTCTTTGATTACACAAATGTTAGTCACGATCATATATGAGTGATAAAATCAGACAGCGACTGTCCCTTTTAAAGGGACTTAGTAACATTGTCCAAATCCTCAAAATCGAATTGGAATTGTAGCGGTTCTCTCATACCTTGTTGTGTTTGTATCAACAAAAAAATCATGGGACAGGTTTTGGATTTTAAAATTTCCCTTTCGTTAAAAGGATATTTACGATTGAAGTGTTCAGATGTTAAATTATCCAATCCCATTGAGGATTTGGACAATGCTACTAACTCCCTTTAACCCACTGAGTGACAAATGGTACATATTATGATTTAAATTAAGTGTTTCGTGTGCATTTCGCAACAAAAACAAGACATTCAATTTTAAGAGTAGTGTTACTTGAGTCGATTATGGACTCAGACGGTTAACTGACTCTTTAAGGAAAAGCCTTGGATACGTCCCCGTTGTCATGATACTGATGCTCTTTATTGTCATCACTCGGGGGAAAATATGCTTGCGTCTTAAAATTATGACACAAGGATTGCTCCGGATCTTTATCGCCGCGTTAAAGAGTACAGTTTTGGTATTAAAAGGGTATTCCGTCCGCAGCATAATTTAGCTCCATTAGAATGATAGTATCTTATCACAAATGACCATATCCACATTTTTGCTTGAACGATTCAGATAGTGAAAGGACACCAGTTTGAGTATCGCTAATCGCACCTTCGCCATATTTAAAATACGTACATGGGGCATTAATTAACGATACTAACTTTATGGCCGATAATATCGATATTGTGACGTCACATGCGAGCTGGCACCCTCGCTCATTTGCCATTTTATTACACACGAAAATGTTGTTTTGCATTCTTCTAGGACGAGAAGGAAAAACTATTTTAGCATTCCGACTTTGTTGTCGGGAAAATCATGGAATGTTCCCTCGGGATTTAAAATGCTATTTCGTTGAGAAAATAAGTCCCTCGACTTCTTCTCGGGACTTAAAATCTTCCCTCAATCGCACCTTCGCCATATTTAAAGGACCTACAGCGTCTAGATGGCCTAATTTTCACAATTCGGCTCTCTCTATGTAATTTTTCCATAAGAAAAAGAATTTAGTAGTCATTTCTCATGAAATCAATCAATTTTAGGGTAATTAGTAAATATCTAATTGTCCTGGGAACGCCCCTTTTAAATCGCCAAAATGTGACGTCATCTAAAGAACGGACTAATGAACTAAATTCTGTAGATGACGCGTCATGACGTAAGCCAATGAATTGTCAATCACATGTCGATCATTGTGCCGATTACGGACCCTAAATGTGGGTGGGGCGTAAACTGGCTGCTAAGTGAGATTTTGCATCCGAAAACTAGTCTTAAATCACTACTGTGTTTATTTTCATGGATTTTTTCTCGGCAGACCTGTGTTTCAAGTCATCAACTATGGAATAAGTGCCAAAGTACGTTGTATTCTTTAGGTCCTTTAAAATACGTACATGGGGTATTAACGATACTTACTTTTTGGCCGATGCTATCGATATTGTGACGTCACATGCGAGCTGGCACCTTCGCTCATCTGCCATTTTATTACACACGAAAATGTTGTTTTGCATTCTTCTAGGACGAGAAGGAAGAACTATTTTAGCATTCCGACTTGTTGTCGGGAAAATCATGAAATGTTCCCTCGGGATATAAAATGCTATATCGTGAATAAAAAAGACTTATAATCTTCCCGCAATAGCATTTAAAATCCCTCGGATGGAATATTATACAGTTGTTAACTGGTGGTGGAGGGAAACGCACGGAATGTTCCACTCCGAGGGATTTTAAATGCTATTGATGGAAGAGTAAATAAGTCCCGATACGTAGTGGAGGGACTTATTTTCTTCACGAAATAGCATTTTAAATCCCGAGGGAACATTCCACGATTTTCCCGTCAGCAAACTTAATAACTGTTTTATCATCTGACTAAATCCGGGGGCTAAAATATACACATTCATGCACAATGCATTGAAAGTGAAATCAGTCAAAAACAACATACATTATTTTGGTTCTCATTGTGACGTCATAATACAATCTCGTTTGCAGCGCGCGCCATGCGGTAAACAGTGCTTTTTGCCATGTAACAGTATACAAATGATGCGCAGGTATGAGTGGGTCGGTAGGAATTGTTTGCACAAGGTAACTATGGAACTGTTAAACCCACGAGGCGAAGCCGAGTGGGTTTAGACTAGTTTCCATAGTTACCGCGTGCAAACAATTCCACCGACCCACAAAATAAACTTGCGCATCATCTGTTTTATAGAATGGGCATTGTTACGCCCCCCAAAATGTCAAAAAATGAAAAATTAGAAAAATTACCGGATGCATGAAATAATTTTACCGGACGCATAAAATTTTTTACCGGACGCATGAAATTTTTTACTGGACGCATGATTTTTTTACCGGACGCATGAAATTTTTTACCGGACGCATGAAATTTTTACCGGACGCATGATTTTTTTACCGGACGCATGATTTTTTTACCGGACGCATGACTTTTCATGCATCCAGTACAATTAATTGTCTGCACAAATTTTGCTCTCAACCAATCAGATTGCAGGGATTTATCAACCCATTCTATAATTAAAACTGATATGGCAATCACGTGACTGTGTTAACCAATCAACGTCTTCTTCCATGAACAAGACGGATTAAGATTCACGTTTTTGTTTATGTTTTCCTCTGGATAGTATTTATAATAATAATATTTATGATAAGGCCAGTCAATATTATATAAATATCACTTTGCATTGTAGGTCATTACTCGGCCATACAGAACCATTAATTTAACGTGAAATTCAGACAGCGATACACATTGTATCAACTATTCATCACTTTCTGCACAAGCCAACAAAGTTAAAGGGATAGTTGAGTTTTGGTAGAGAGGGCGCTAGACTACTTATTTTTTTGTGAGGTAATGGAAAACTGAGTGTAAAATTTGAAAGAGCATAATATTTAAATAATAAAATCATCTTTGTTTGATCAAAATCGGTTCAGAGACGGCTGAAGTATCCATAAATATAACAATTTGTAATAAACCTGGGGCCCCAGGTTTATTAGAGAATTTTGAACCAGCCGTTAAAAATTCAAAAAAACATGCTTCCTCTTTTCAAAAAGTTACAAAATAGGTATTTAAATAGTTGTTGGTTATTCCTCTATCTAATCACTATTTCAACAAAGCATCACATGCACAATATTTTATTCAAAATGGTTGAAACCGATGAGTGTTTAGAGAGCGCCCTCTTACGTTTTAACGGCTCTTTTTGAATGATAACATGATCTTTACTACGTCATTTGTAATTTTGTGTTCCTTTCTAGTTATAACTATTAGTTTGTAATGTAATGATGCAGGTTTTGGATACTAAAATTCAGTTTCACCAAAACTGTACTCTCCTTACCAGAACTCAACTATCCCTTTAATCGATGCCTTTAAAGCAGTTATTTATGCCAGATTTTGTGATAACTCCTTCTTGGTTTTTTTTTTTTTTTTTTTGGTTGATAACGCTCATCAATTATAATCACCCACACATACAAACACCCACACACACACACACACACACACACACACACAAACGCACACACACACACACACACACACACACACAAACACACACACACACATACTCACAACATGACACTCGCAACAAAGGATACTCACATAGGCTACGAACACAAACACACACACACACACACACAACACGCTTACACACATACACACACTATCACACAGACACACACACACACTCACACGCACACACACATACACAGACACACACATAAACACACATACACACAAACACACACAAACGCACATGCACACACATATAGTCATTGCACTATAATGACATCAAACACAGTTGTATATTTTGATTATATATTGTGTAAACTCAGTGCCGAATTGATTTTCAAATCAGTAATATAATGGACTCAAATACTACATAATTTATCCACAACCTATGTGTTAATAAAAAGAAGTGGTACACCCTTTTTTCAAAAATAATGTCAACAAATAACGAATACCTTCGGTAATTGAAAACGAGGTAAGATTTATAACAAACTAATAATTTTTACCCATAAAAACATAGTTGGATAAGTACATGGTGACTATAGTATACTTTAATAACGCTAAATGTGCACATCGGTTCCATGTAACGCTGTATATATTTTGCAGACGGGTACGGGTGTTTCAAATTAATCTTGCTGAAAGGTACGTAACGTTATTAGGGAAAAGCAAATTCACAAACATGTCTGTCAAGTTCACTCAACATTTAAATTACAACTTTTAAAGAAAAATAAAGAAACACATGCAAAACAAATTTAACCTCGGTTTCATTACGCGGAGATACACAAGGATAATACATAAATGTTGCGAATTGATACGTTTTGATCAACATATTACAATTAGCGCGTAAAAGTATTCAACATTTTGTTCATCATACATGCCACCGATTGGAACATCATTCACAAAGTTGCACACAATCTCAATTGCTGAACGTTGAAAGGTGATGGAGGCAGTTTGTGTAGTGTTACTATCTTCATAATGGTGATATCGTGAATACAAAGTTAAGACTATGTCGTAAAACTTGTTGCGATACACAGTAACACAATGGTAAATAATCGTCTTGAAATTGTGAATATATTTAAACGAGCATATCGGAGCAATTAAATAATCAATCAAAAGTTTACCCTCTCTAAGCTAAGAGAATGATTCGAATTTAAGTAATACATATGTACACGCTTACAAACAATATCAATCTCATAACAAACTCACATGTGCATGCAGTTCCAATGATACACTTCACGACTAAAATAGTAATCGTCAAATTAATAGTAATACTAAAATAATAACGTTAATGGAATAGATTTCACAATTCCATCTTATAAGGTGTTCAAAAGAGCGCCTAAGAAAGAATATATATGAAGCGAGGATAAGCAGACAAAAAGGGTGAAGGGAACAGAAAGAAAAGTCTACTTCAATGATGTTTCAAGCCAATCAAATTGCAATCTGTCTTTAAATTAAAATTATATAATCTATAGTTACAAACTACATCATAATATGATATAATATTATATAATATTATAGTATAATATCACCATATTATCTCTGAATATATCAGTAAAAAAAAAATAAACAACTTTTTAAACAACCAAAAACGCTGTTTAAGCCGGTCCCTCTAACAACGTTGTTTACAATTTTGAACAACCAAGATCTGGTTGTTCAAAATGTTAAACAATGTTGTTAGAGGGACCGGCTTAAAAAGCCAAAAATGCTGTTTAAGCCGGTCCCTCTAACAACATTGTTTAGAATTTTGAACAACCAACATCTTGGTTGTTCAAAATTTTAAACAACGTTGTTAGAGGGACCGGCTTAAACAGCGTTTTTGGTTGTTTAAAAAGTTGTTTAATTTTTTTTTACTGTGATATCACACGGCAAAGAGCCAAACATTTTGACAAATTGTAAAGCCGTGATCGACGGACTGATGAAGTTTATAGAATCGCATAAACGAAAGCTTGACAAACTAAATCTACTTTCAACATCTATAATCTTGATTTTGTGAAGAAAACAACTATAAAATAAAGCTTGATACATTACAATTATGTTAAAATCTATAATGTGCTTGGGTAAAAACAACATGACGTGAGTCTTTCCACCAATAATTGCGCAGTACATGTATTACCACCTCAGCACGGAATATACTTACGTTTGTAGTTTAGGTATACTGATAATTTTCTAAATCTCTAAAGTACTATCGATACAAATTAAATTGTGGTCGCACAAATTGTAATTAAATCAAATCATAAATGCATAATTATGCCAGTGCTTGTGGCGAAATAATTTAGTTCCGAATGGAAAGACAGTGTATACATTATGCATGCGTACTAACTGTGAGTGTGAGTCCGATGACTGGGGCATTAATGGCATCGAAAAGTGCTTTGGGATCATACGTATCATCATAATAAACATAATCTAAACATCAATTTAACCATATCTACATCTATATATACAACATACTTGTTATTCATATATCACAGCTTAACGAAATTGTATTTGTGACTAACTAAACATTATCAACTCAGTTTACAAACGCGAAAATATAATCAAACTTATACGTAAATATAACTCGGTCCTTTAGAAAATTACAGAACATCGAACTTAACAGCACGTTAAGGAGTAGAATCAAATTTACATAGATGACTTTTATGTTATTATATTGTGCTGATTTGTACAGTGGAGTAGTGATGTTGTATTATGTAACTAATGATGATATTTAACAAGAAACGAAACAAACCAAACAAACACAGCCTACCCCTATACTGGATAAAAGTGTGCTCACAGTGTGAACACACTCGTGAACACACTGTGTTTCGAAATATGAACACACTTTAGAGCACACTGTTTCACAATGTGATCATACTGTGTTTCAAAGTATGAACACACTTGAGAGCACACTGTTGCACAATATGATCATACTGTGTTTCACAATATGAACACACTTGAGAGCACAGTTTCACAATGTAATTACACTGTGTTTGTGTTTCATGATATGAACACACTTGTGATCACACTGTGTTTCATGATATGAACACACTTGTGATAACACTGTGTTTCATGATATGAACACACTTGAGAGCACACTGTTTCACAATGTGATCACACTGTGTTTCACAATGTGATAACACTGTTTTTCAAAGTATGAACACACTTGTGATCACACACTGTTTTTCAAAGTATGAACACACTTGTGATCACACACTGTTTCACAATGTGATCACACTGTGTTTCATGATATGAACACACTTGTGATCACACTGTGTTTCAAAGTATGAACACACTTGAGAGCATACTGTTTCACGATGTGATGACACTGTGTTTCAAAGTATGAACACACTTGTGATCACCTTGTGTGTCATGATATGAACACAATTGTGATCACACTGTGTTTCATGATATGAACACACTTGTGATTACACTGTGTTTCCAAGTATGAACACACTTGAGAGCATACTGTTTCACAATGTGATCACACTGTGTTTCAAAGTATGAACACACTTGAGAGCACACTGTTTCACAATGTGATCACACTGTGTTTCAAAATATAAACACGCTTGAGAGCATACTGTTTCACAATGTGATCACACTGTATGTTTCAAAGTATGAACACACTTGAGAGCACACTTTTTCACAATGTGATCACACTGTGTTTCAAAGTATGAACACACTTGAGAGCACACTGTTTCACAATATGATGACACTGTGTTTCAAAGTATGAACACACTTGAGAGCACACTTTTTCACAATGTGATGACACTGTGTTTCAAAGTATGAACACATTTGAGAGCACACTGTTTCACGATGTGATGACACTGTGTTGAACACACTTGTGATCACACTGCCTTTCACAATGTGATCACACTGCCTTTCACAATGTGAACACATGGGCCAGAATTCTCATCAGTGGCTCAACCTTTAATATGGGCTAAAAAGATACAAATTATACCAGCAACCGGTTAAACTGTTTCCACCTGTGACACATTTCACTAGCCCACTGCATGATGGGATCATGTGCCACCGGAGACAGTCTAATTGTTTCTTTTCATTATCCATCAATCCCTCTATTCATATTATGAATCAGGACAATTCAGTTAGAGTATAACCACTCTCCAGTAATATAATGTCCTGGATGATCCAGGACATTATATTACTGGTGACCTACGATCCTTTGTTCTATTGCCTAAGCAAAACTAGAGGGATTGATGGGTAATGAAAAGAAGACAATGTCTCCGGTAGCCCAAGACTACCATCATTGGGCTAGTGAAATATAACAGGTGCGAAACGGTTTAACCTGTTGCTAGTAATTTTTATCTTTTTAGCCCAGACTTAAGTTGAGCCACTGATGAGAATTCGGGCCGCTGTTTTTCAAAATATGAACACATTTTTTTAGCACACTGTGTTTCACAATGTGATCACTTGTGTTCGACAAAGTAAACACACAGTGTTTCACATTGTGACATACATACATAGACCATAACTAATTGGTCAATTTGTTATAATTTTCCAAATTTTCAATAATCTACATCCTTAATTTCATTAATTCAGAGGTACACCCCTGCAAGATCATTACGTTCATCCACCTCCAGTTCTCTAGTTCCTCTCAAAGTCTCAAAAACCTGGGGGGAAAGATCGTTTGTTTATTCATCTCCGAATTTATGGAACAGGCTTCCTGAACATATAAAGTTATGCCTCACTTCTGAATCTTTTAAGTCTCACCTTAAAACCTTTCTGTTTGATTCTTAATTTTCTTTAAAAAGCGCCTTGAGCACTCTTCAGAGTGGATTTGGCGCTCTAAAAGTCTAATTTATTATTATTATTATTATTATTAAGGGACCGATTTTTTGCACTTCAACTTATCAAATACGTTGTGATTGTTGTTGATATGTATCATTTCAAGGCAACATATAACTACACATAGCAAAATTGTCGTTTTGTGGAGTTATGTGTTGACAATAATAATAATAATATTACAAAATTATAATAATAAAACACGCAACAAACAAAGTCAAATTAAAAAATAATAAATCAAAAGAGTAAAATAAAAACCCCAAACGTTTGCGAAAAAAGCGGCAAAAAGTTGTTGTCCTTATGCCATAACCCAAATTGACATGTATTTTATTATTATAATGTTTTGGAGTCACATGTTAACAGTGACAACTTGACAATTGTTTGATTGTTTTGTTCCTGTGCCATAACCAAAATTGATTTGAATGTTTTGGAGTGATATGTTGCCAATTTCATTTTGATTGTCTGAAATGGATTGCACTGACCAAACCAATCGAAGAAAACAAAAACAATTCTATAACGAGCCTGGATTGCCGCTGTCGATCATGTTGGCGCGCCTGATCTGGATGCGGCCGGTGTACTTCTGTTGGTACATGTGCTCGTACTTGTGTTCGTGGAGGGACATGTCGCCGAGCTGGGTGGACGGCTCGATCAGGGGTACGATCGAGTGTTCGAAGTTGTCCTTGCCGTTCAGCCAGTACGTCGTCAGTAGACCCTTGCCCTGGATAATACACAACAGAAATATTGTTCGATAAATATATTGCTGCGCCTTATCTACATTATTTCAGTCCAAATTTACGATTACCATTATACGCTGATTCATGCATTTCACGTACGTCTTTAAAGGGGATAGAAGATGCATTATGCATGCAGTCTGCTTATATTGGGTGCATTTGAGGGCCTTTGCATGCAATGTGACTTGTGCGCTTGTGACTACGTAATGCAAGCAATTAACATTAGGCTGCGTCTCCCGGATTGTGACGATAAAGGGCGGCCCCAGACGATAATCATAATTGATTGCGCGCGTCTGTAAACCAAAAAAATAATAATGATAACCAACCAATCAACGAACTAGCCAACCAGCCAGCCAACCAACCGACCGACCGACCGACCAACCAACCAACCAACCAACCAACCAACCAACCAACCAACCAACCAACCAACCAACCAACCAACCAACCAACCAACCAACCAACCAACCAACCAACCAACCAACCAACCAACCAACCAACCAACCAACCAACCAACCAACCAACCAACCAACCAACCAACCAACCAACCAACCAACCAACCAACCAACCAACCAACCAACCAACCAACCAACCAACCAACCAACCAACCAACCAACCAGCCAGCCAGCCAGCCAGCCAGCCAGCCAGCCAGCCAGCCAGCCAGCCAGCCAGCCAGCCAGCCAGCCAGCCAGCCAGCCAGCCAGCCAGCCAGCCTGCCAGCCTGCCAGCCAGCCAGCCAGCCAGCCAGCCAGCCAGCCAGCCAGCCAGCCAGCCAGCCAGCCAACCAACCAACCAACCAACCAACCAACCAACCAACCAACCAACCAACCAACCAACCAACCAACCAACCAACCAACCAACCAACCAACCAACCAACCAACCAACCAACCAACCAACCAACCAACCAACCAACCAACCAACCAACCAACCAACCAACCAACCAACCAACCAACCAACCAACCAACCAACCAACCAACCGACCGAACACTCCGTATGGGGGCTCTATACAAAGACTACCGTGGCGCTTTTAAGGAGATCACGTGGTGCATGCACTATATTACGGAGTATAGGTGGAGTGGGTTTAAAGGAAACATTGTTATGATGGTACCTTGATCTCGATGTCTCCTCTCTTGGACACGTGGTACCCTCCCAGTTCACTCAGGGCCTCGGACGTCTCGTAGCTCACTTGCACACGGCCAGCTGCAAAGATGTAGGTATTGATGATGTAAGTAAGTAGTATTAGTAATAATGAGGATAATACATTGATAATAAATTGATGATGCGGCTGCTGCTGATGATGATTACAATTATGTACTAATTATGATAACAATGATAATTATATTAATAATATGAATGGATTCTTTATAAATAATAAGTATAAGTGTAAGTGTTCGCGATAACTATAACTGACATTCAGAGGCAATGAGATCTCGCTGACTTGAACACGACCAGCTGGACAGATTATGAGGTATTGATCATGTTGATTATGATGTAGGTAGGTAGTTTCGTGAAGACAATAAGTCCCTCGACTACGTCTTCCCTCCATAGCATTTCAAATCCCTCGGAGAGAAACATTCTGTGATGTTCCCTTCACCACCAGTTAACATATGTATAATATTAAGCTATTAACTCACGTATCCCGGTGGTCTGCATCCTGGATGCAGTGTTGACGGTGTCACCAAACAGGCAGTACCGGGGCATCTTCAGTCCGACAACCGCAGCTACAACGGGACCTAAGATTAAACAATGCATCGATTTAATAATAATGATCATGATGATGATAGCATATTTAATAAATATAATATATCGTATTACTAAAATTAATCACACGTGCTATGTCAGAAATAACTTCTGATAAACTCTAAATGAGGCGTTCTTTTATAAATATGACTACCTACTCTAGACAATGCTAGATGCCGGTGGAGGGGTGGTCAGTGGACCACCTGTCAGAAACAGATCTGAATGTTGGTCTAATACGCGCTCTGAGTATACCATTACACGGCATGCAACCGACTTTATAGCAGTATTGATCAAGCTCTTCAGTATCGAGGAATATATTGGGTGATTTCAAGTACGGTGCTAGAGGCTGGTGTTAGGTTATCGATACTTGGAATCGGTATCGTCGTTAATCTGAACGCTGGTGTTAGAGCTCTGATTAACAGCATGTATGGGCTGCTAACACCAACACCAGCACCGAGCTTGAAATCACCCATTCTACTCAAGTACTCTAAGTTTTATTGACTAGCCCAACCTGTATGAATTCCAACTCTGATCTTGAGTTCCTTGTTTCGCTAGTGGGGTACCTCTAACTAATAAACTGACGTGGATTGTGACCACGGTAACAAAAAGAAGTATACACTGATTGAATCTGAACACAATTCTGACTCTCGTATCGATGCTTATTCAAACTTGTGAAGTGATTATTCTTCTGCTGAGGCTATAACAAATCGATCTACTCTAATTTTTTAGCCTCACCTGTATGAATCCCGACTCGGATCTTGAGTTTCTTGTTGCGCTTGTGGGGTACCTCGAGGAAGCTGACGTGGTACTGGAGGTCGAGGGCGATGGTGCCCACCTCTCCCGCATGCTGGTTGCCGTTCCGCTCAGGTAGACCTATATTCAAGATATAGGTCACAAACAAAACAGAATGTTAAACATAATTTTTAATTTGAATAATATTTGAGTAATTGCTCACTGAATTATAGAGAATGATAAATGGGCACGATGGTATGGTGCCTATAC
>JBAMJV010005777.1:0-39590 GCA_037951105.1 Echinarachnius parma
AAATCCGCATCACGACCAGACATTGCGAGGGAGCGAAGCGACTGAGCGGGAGGAAGGTGTGGGTCCCACGGTAGGGAGCTTTTGCATTTTTTGGATGTAAAACTGTGCAATCTGGTGCATACCTACAATGTTTTTGCTCATTACGCCACTGCACGGTACCAAATACAAACTGGCTCAGCAATTGGAGTCATATTGTTATGTGATCAGTTATGTGTTATGTGTTAAAACGCTGTGTAAAAATGGTTGTTTAATCTTTTCATACAACTTTAGGTGTAGCATGATAAGTTGTACACAGAAGGGATGTGTTAAGCAGCCATTGTTCAAGCGCTGTTGAAACGTGTTAAATCACGTGATAGTTTCGACCGCAAAATCACCGCGTCAAAACCTCTTTTGTACCGCCGTAAACCAAGCGAACCGAGATAGCGCAGTCGGTAGAGAGTGAGACTTATAACCCTAAGACCCCCGGTTCAATTCCTACCCTTGCCGCTTTACGACAACTGTTGTGGAATGTTTTCAACAACAGTTGGATGGTTCATAATATGTCAAACAACGGTTGTTGAAAAATGTCAACAAGTTCATGCTGAATTTGTTTACACAGCGTTTTAACAGTGTAGGAGGGAAATTCTGACTTTTCCGCCCGTGCACGGTAAGGGTGCTTTTTGCAATATTTTACTTGAAATTATGCAACTTAGGAAGGAAATTTGACTTGACACGAAGTGAAATCTGAGGTATCTCAGATTAAAAAATAAAATTTTTTCAATCACTGGTATCAAATTAGATAAATGCCATGATTGATTGATTTTTTTTTGGGGGGGGGGGGAAAGCCCCCCAAGCCCCCCCCCCCCCCCCCCCCCCCCCCCCACCAGTCCGCCAGTGCTACCGTGCGCAAGACGTTCATAAGATAGCACCGCGCTTCTAGCTTATGAATCCGAACCACCTTTAATGTAAACTATTTATGGATCTCTGTTACGAGCAGCTGAGTCTGCAAAAAAAAGCTTTGGAATATAATAATTTAAGACACTAATACCAGAGAAAATCCCACCTAGATTTGCATAATCTTCCACTTCGGAAGATTAACTGACAGTAATTTGTATCGCTCAGTTGTAATTCCTTATAGGGTATTCGCATGATTGGGGGGGGGGGGGGGGGCTGAGTCTGCAAAAAAAAGCTTTGGAATATAATAATTTAAGACACTAATACCAGAGAAAATCCCACCTAGATTTGCATAATCTTCCACTGCGGAAGATTAACTGACAGTAATTTGTATCGCTCAGTTTTAATTCCTTATAGGGTATTCGCATGATTGGGGGGGAGGGGGGGCTAAACCAAATCCGCATCACGACCAGATATTGCGAGGGAGCGAAGCGACTGAGCGGGAGGAAGGTGTGGGTCCCACGGTAGGGAGCTTTTGCATTTTTTGGATGTAAAACTGTGCAATCTGGTGCATACCTACAATGTTTTTGCTCATTACGCCACTGCACGGTACCAAATACAAACTGGCTCAGCAATTGGAGTCATATTGTTATGTGATCAGTTATGTGTTATGTGTTAAAACGCTGTGTAAAAATGATTGTTTAATCTTTTCATACAACTTTAGGTGTAGCATGATAAGTTGTACAAAGAAGGGTTGTGTTAAGCAGCCATTGTTCAAGCGCTGTTGAAACGTGTTAAATCACGTGATAGTTTCGATACGATATTCATGAACACCACACGGTGCGCAAATTTTGCATATTTATGAGCTCACTTCTGACGCCGATATCTTGCCTCATCCTTGATTAATATTAGAGGTTGGGGTCTTATTTTAAAGAATATATTTTACATTTTCATATTCTTGTAATGTCATTAGTATATTACATAAACAAATTAGCAAAATAATCGATTCAAAATCATCACAAATTTGCTTATTATACTTGTTTTAAAATGCTCGCAAAAGCGATCTAAATCCAATTGCCTATTTGACATTTTTATATCACTATAAAGAGTATTATGTGTTATTCCGTTTTTGGGCACTTCCAGATAATGTTTAATTTTAATCGAGTCAAACTCCACAGTTAAAACCATCTAGTACACTTCCGAGTTTGCCAAAAATGGAAATACCATGATTTCTCCGAAAATCGCGTTACCTGATTGGTTGGTTACGGAATCATGAAAGGTCACGCAAACTTTCGATCGAGCGATCGTCGGAGAAGCCGGTTACGTAGTCATGAAAGTTTGCCTGACCTATCATGATTCCATAACCAACCAATCAGGATACGCGATTTTCGGAGAATGTTGGTCACTTTCGTCGTAAATCAAAATTTATTTCATTTTACGGTTCTTCAAATACCATCTGAAAATGTGTGCTTCGAATCGATTTTGATATCATTTTGACGCTCATTGTTGGAACTTCATAACCATTCGAGAGAAAATTAGATTTGATGTTTAATCGGGTCAAGTTCCAAAAAGGAACAACAGCTTGCAAAAAGGCTGCAAACAGACGATCAAAATTAAGGTACAATGCATCGAACATTCATAAGCCCGTAAAATGTCTAAATCTCACCCAACAAATGCAAGTTATATGTCAAAATAAAGAGCAAAAATTGTACTTCAAATTACCTCATCACTCTGCCATATTCACTACCGTAGTCACCAACAATTCCACTTCAAAGAAGGGATTATAGTGCGGCTAAACATCAAGGAAATCGTGCAAATAGTAATACAAGCAACCAAATTGGCATGTACATTACCTTTGGTTCACTTTTTCAGAAATAAAATCTGGCCACGCAAAATTCCAACATGGCGGCCATTTTCCAAGAGGGCCGCCAAAAAGCTACTTTTTGTCATAAAAAGAGAAATAGTTAGTAGATTTCAATGATCTGGGAGTCGATTCCAATTATATATGGTATGCAGAAACCACATGTGCTACATGTATTAACTATCCAGTGGCGTATCTACTATTAAAATCCAATATGGCGGCCATTTTCCAAGATGGCCGCCAAAAAGCTACTTTTTGTCATGAGAAGAGAAATAGTTAGTTGATTTCATTGATCTTGGAGTCGATATATGCAGAAACCAAATGTTCTATATTTAGTCCCTATTCAATGGCGTAGCTACTGTTAACATCCAATATGGCGGCCATTTTCCATGATGGCCGCAAAAAAGCTACTTTTTGTCATGAGAAGAGAAATAGTTAGTTGATTTCATTGATCTTGGAGTCGATATATGCAGAAACCAAATGTTCTATATTTAGTCCCTATCCAATGGCGTAGCTATACTGTTAAAATCCAATATGGCGGCCATTTCCCTAGATGACTGCTGAAAAAGCTACATGTTCGCTTATTTATTGAGTACGTTGGTCAATTTCAATGATCTTGAGTCGATTCAGTTTTGAATGATTTGTGGAAACCTGATTTGCTCCATCCAGACCTATTCAATTGTGTAGCTACTGGACAATCAAACATGGCTACCATTTCCAAGATAACCGCCATAAATACTTTGTATCATTAAAATACAAATAGTTGGTCAATTTCAATGATCTGGTAGTCGATTGAAATAATGTATGGTTTGATGATACCAAAAGTGTTACATTCAGTCCCTATCCAGTTGCGTAGCTATTGTAAAAATCCAATATGGCGGCCATTTTTGCTAATATGGTTGCCAAAAAGCGATATTTTAGCATAAATATTGACACTGTTGGTCAATTCCAAAGTTCTTGGAGTCGATATAAATGTGTATTATAAGTACAGCTCAAATTTGCGACATCCGAGCCTATCCAGTTTCCAGTTGCGTAGCTACTGGAAAATCCAACATGACTACAATCATTTAAAGGTTGGCTGACAAGAAAACTACCTAAAAATTTTGTTTTACTGTATCTAAGGTAGATTGTCATGAAGATTACTAACAAAAACATATTTTCCGCGTCGGAAAACCCAGTAAATAAAAAAATCAAATTTTAAATTCACTTTAGTAATCCCCGTAAAAAAATTGAGTCCGGGCGAAGAAAAATTACGTCATCTTTGTGACGTCACATGCAGGCAATCGCAGTATACCCAGCTAGCCACCTGACGTCGTGCCGATGTCATAAGTTGTTGGCCGGATGTCGGCTTATCGCGGTTGGCTCGAGGTTAAAATGTCCGCCAGCCCAACATCGTAACCACGTCATTTTGTGATACGTCAATTTCTGACAATGGCCCAACATCAACTCATGACATTGGACCAACATAACATTATGATGTGGGCGCGAGGTTAAAATGTCCGCTAGCCTAACATTGTCCCTACATCATTTTGTGATGTCGGGCAAATGTCAATTTCCGACAATGGCCCAACACCAAATCCTGACATAGGACAGATATCAAATCCTGTTGTGGGCTCGACGTTAAAATGTCCGCCAGCCCAACATCGTCACCACGTCATTTTGTGATACGTCAATTTATGACAATGGCCCAACATCAACTCATGACATTGGACCAACATAACATTATGATGTGGGCGCGAGGTTAAAATGTCCGCTAGCCTAACATTGTCCCAACATCATTTTGTGATGTCGGGCAAATGTCAATTTCCGACAATGGCCCAACACCAAATCCTGACATAGGACAGATATCAAATTCTGATGTGGCCTCGACGTTAAAATGTCCGCCAGCCCAACATCGTCACCACGTCATTTTGTGATACGTCAATTTCTGACAATGGCCCAACATCAACTCATGACATTGGACCAACATAACATTATGATGTGGGCGCGAGGTTAAAATGTCCGCTAGCCTAACATTGTCCCAACATCATTTTGTGATGTCGGGCAAATGTCAATTTCCGACAATAGCCCAACACCAAATCCTGACATAGGACAGATATCAAATTCTGATGTGGCCTCGACGTTAAAATGTCCGCCAGCCCAACATCGTCACCACGTCATTTTGTGATACGTCAATTTCTGACAATGGCCCAACATCAACTCATGACATTGGACCAACATAACATTATGATGTGGGCGCGAGGTTAAAATGTCCACTAGCCCAACATTGTCACAACATCATTCTGTGATGTTGGCCCAATGTCAATTTCCGCCAATGGCCCAATATCAAATCCTGACGTTGGGCCAACATCAAATTCTGACGTTGGCCCGACATTACAATGTCCGCCAGCCCGACATTAGCCCAACGTTATTGTTGGCCCAACATCAAATCTTGACGTTCGCCCGACGTTTGATGCTGGACCAACATGTCATTAATATGACATCTCCAATAAGAGGTCGACCTAATATAGCGCCGATGTTGGGACTGGTATCAATTTAAGAGGTCGCTACCCAGCTAGCCACCTGACGTTGTGCCAACATTGGGCCAATGTAAAAAGTCGTTTTAAGAAGACGTTGGGCCTACATTAAAAATCCGACGTCGCCGCGACGTAAAAATGTCCGCCAGCCCAACATCAGCGCGGCGTTTTTGTTTTTTTAATGCTGGCCAAACGTCATTTTGCGATTTCGACCCAACATCAATTATTCAGTCAGTGGTCAGTCATGGTTGTGAAATTAATGTCGGGACAATGTTAGTAATGAGACAAGAATAGGACATCTCAATTTTTACGTCAAACCGAAATCCTACGACGTCAGAATGGGCAGCAGTGAATCAAGTCGGCTAATAGTCATTAAGTTGATGTTGAGCCGATGTCAATGATCCGACATGAATATGACATCTCAATGATGACGTCAATGCGATATCCTGCCGATGTCAGAACTGACAGCAATGAAACAAGTCGGCAAATGATCATAAAAGTGATGTTGCGCCGATGTCAATAGTCGGACATGAATATGCCATCTCCAATATGACGTCGGGCTAATATCGCGCCGATGTCGGAAAAGATAGCAATTAAGGAGGTCGGTAAATGGTAGTAAAATTGATATCGGTCCGATGTTATTAATTAGACATGAATGTGATAAATATGTCAGGCTGATGTAAGAACTTGCAGCAATGAAACAACTCGGCAAATGGTCATTTAATTGATGTTGTGCCGAAGTCAATGATTAGACATGAATATGACATCTCAATGATGACGCCATAGCGATATCCTGCCGATGTCAGAACTGGCAGCAATGAAACAAGCCGGCAAATGGTCGCCAGTTCCGACATCGGTACAACATTGACCCAACGTCATATTTGAGATCTCTTATTCATGTCGGATTAATGACATCGGCACAACATCAGTTTAATGACCATTTGCCGACTTGTTTAATTGCTGTCAGTTCTGACATCGGCAGGATATCGCTTTGGCGTCATCATATAGAGATGTCATATTGAGGTCCAATTAATAACATTGGCCAGACATCAATTTCACAACCATGTACCGACCTCTTAAATTGCTACCAGATACAACATCATCACAATATCGGACTGACGTCATAGTAGAGATGTCATATTTATGTAGGAGTAATGACATCCGCCCGACATCTATTTCACAACCTTTTACCCACCTTTAAAATTTCGTAAAGTTCCGACATCTGTGCGGTATAGGCCCAAAGTCATATTTTGGATGTCATATTTATGTCTAATTAAAAACTGTGACCCGACATCAATTTCACAGCATTTTACCGACCTCTTAAATTACTACCAGTTCCAACATCGGGGCGATAGAAGGCCGATTTTATATTTGAGATGTCATATTCATGTCGAATTATTGACAACGGCACAACATCCATTTAATGACTATTTGTGACCGCTTACACCAAAACCCACATAAAGTCGCGGTATATGATTCTCCGCTACAAGCCAAAGTATGTAATTATTGCTGAAAAATCTAATTTTAAAACTTTACTTTACCTGAAAGCATAATCTTTCCTCTATCGACTGTTTCAAATTTTGAGTCTTAAAACGAAGCCAAAGTTGAGTTAATGGATTCAATGGATAGCTCCTCCGCACTACGCGCCTGAGTGACCCTAATCTTTAGAGCCTCTTTTCTCCTCATTCTGTAAAACTAGACCTTCCCACTCTCCTACATTTAATCGCTTTGTTGAATAGGTTAGGAGTGTCCAAATTTGATGAGTTATATATCATTTTAAAGCTTAGAGTCTACTCTTTCCAGCTAGATAAAAAAAATTCTAAATTCATGTTTGTCAACTTTTTGGGGGTTTTGGGGTAAGCGGTCACATTTAATGATTAGTTTCATTGGTGCCATTTATGACATCGGCAGGATATCGCTTTGGCGTCATAATTGAGATGTCATATGGTATGTCCAATAAAACTCATTGGTCCGACATCAATGTTACAACCATTTACCGACCTCTTTAATTGCTACCAGTTCCAACATCGGCGCGAAATTATCCCGACGTCATATTGGAGATGACATATTCATGTCAGAATATTGACATCGGCTGAACATCGATTTCATGACTATTTGCCGACTTGTGTCATTGCTGCCAATTCTGACATCGGCGCGATATCGCCTTGACGTCATATTTGTGATGTCATATTGATGTCCAATTAATAACATCCGTCCGACACCTCTTAAAATGATATATTCCGACTTCGGTACAACATTTGCCCAACGTCATATTCAGGTTGGTTTATTGACATCGGCCCAACATTAATATTACAACACTCTATCGAGCTCTTAAATTGGTATCAGTTTCGGCATTGGTGCGATTTTAGCGCGACGTTTTATTTGAGACGTATTTTTTCGTCAGCTTAATGACATCGGCACGACATTCAACTACAACCATTTTCCGACTTATTTAATTTCCAAAACCTCAAACTTAAATTCGACGTTGGCGAAATGTTGGCGCGACGTCTGTTTGCCGACCACGATCTTGCCGACGACCTGCCGACACCGGTCCGAAGTCAGTTAGCTAGCTGGGTACTTATAATATATTTGTTAACTTGCTTTGAGAATCTATAATGAATTTAATTTCGTTTAATCGATTACAAACATTAGTAATTCAAAAGTAAAGAAAAAAAAGTATTGCTATCGGGCAATTCATGATCGATTATAAATTATTAGTAGATGGAGGAAAAATAAGTTTTGATATGGATATTATTATTCGGGAAATACAAAGGTTTTATGCTGGATTATATTCCAAATTTGTTGTTGATGTAGAATTATTTAATGAAAGTTTATTTTTTAAAGGTTTGCCAAAATTAGGTTTAGAATCAAAGGAAATTTGCGAAGGTAATATAACTCAAGGGGAATGTATAGCGGTTTTAAAAGAAATGAAAGGTAATAAGTCACCCGGAAACGATGGTCTTAGTGTAGAGTTTTATGAATTATTTTGGCCTGTTATTGGTGATATTGTGGTAAGGGCTTTAAATGAAGCATTTGTTAAAGAAGAATTATCTTCTTCACAAAAACAAGCTATTATAATATTGATTCAAAAGGAAGATAAAGACCCCTTACAAATAACAAATTACAGGCCTATATCATTATTAAATGTAGATAACAAAATTTTAGCTAAGATATTGTCTGTTCGGATTAAAAAAGTATTAGGGGAACTTATTAGTATAGATCAGGTAGGATATTTAAAAGGGAGAAATATCGGTGAGGCTATAAGATTGATAGACGATATGATTTTCTATACTAAAACAAATAATATACCAGGGTTTTTATTAGCCATTGACTTTAAAAAGGCTTTTGATACTGTTTCTCACGATTTTTTGCAAAATGTGTTAAAGACGTTTGGTTTTGGGACTTCATTTTGTAAATGGGTTCGTACACTCTACAAGGGCGCTCAGAGTTGTGTATTTAACGGCAATGTATCGACTGGTTATTTTAATATTATGAAAGGGGTAAGGCAGGGAGACCCCTTATCACCCTATTTATTTATATTATGTATAGAAACTTTAGCACGCTCGATTAGGACCGACAATGAAATTTCAGGGTTTATTTTGGGAAATGCACATATTAAACAAGTATTATACGCAGACGATATGACGCTTTTTGTAAAAGATAAAGATTCGTTGATAAAATTAAATGAAAAATTTGAAACTTTTGCTATAATATCGGGATTACAAATTAATCGAGACAAAACATATGTTTTGTTATTAGGCCCTCTTCATGGAAAAGAAATTGTAACTCCTTTTGGTACAAAAGTTGGGATGATTAAAATATTAGGTGTATATTTTTCTATGGACCCTGAAGTTCGAGAAAGAATGAATTATAAAGAAATTTTAAGTAAAATTAAACATTTATTAATATGGTGGAAACAGCGGGACTTGACCCTGATGGGAAAAATTCAATTGATAAAGACGTTTGTGATTTCTAAATTAATATTTGTATCTTCACTCACTCCAATTCCGCAAGGTGTAATAGAAGATTTGAATAGATTAACATTTGATTTTTTGTGGCATGGAAAAGATAAAATTAAACGGGAAGTTACTTTTTTGAATTACGAAAAAGGGGGTCTAAAAATGATTGATTTTCAATTATTTATTCGGACACAGAGAATAATGTGGATTAAGAGACTTTTTGAGGGGGAATCAATGATGGGATGGAAAAGAGTTTTTAAATTCTTGACTAGACAAGCAGGAGGTTTGTTGGTTTTCTTTTGTAATGTTTCATTTGATTTATTGAATTTGTCACTTCCGGGTTTTTACAGGGAAATGTTAGAAGCTTGGATAGGTTCAAAAGATTTTTTGTTAAAAGAAACTGGAAGCAGGAATCAAATTGTTTTTAATAATAGATATATTCGAATTAATGGACAAATTTATTATAATGAAACATTATTTTTGAAAAATGTTTATAAAATACATCATATAGTCGATAGCAAAGGAAGAATAAAATCTGTCAAGGAATTTATGAGACTAGGATTAGATAGGTCAGAAATTGACATAGTGAAACAGATTTTTGAAAATATACCATTTATATGGAAACAATTGTTAAGTAGAGATTATAATGTGATGGAAGATACTGCACTGAATTTGGAGTTTCGATTGAGTGGAAAAGATTATTCATTGTGTGATATAACTTCAAAATATATATATGATCATTTGTTAAATTTAAGATTAGAGAAGTCTTTTGCAGTTCGCAACATAGAACACTTATATAATGTCTTTGGAAAAGATAATGAAAATATTTTTGTACGCTCCCGAAAATCCACGCTTAATAGTTCACTAAGGGAATTTCAATTTAAATTACTATACAATCTTATTTATACAAAGAAACACATGTTTACTTTTCATATGGGGGATAGTAATTTATGCTCTTTTTGTCATAAAATGCAGGAAACATATGAACATTTGTTTTACTTTTGTGAAAAAGTAAGAATGATCTGGGTAGACTGCGGTAACGAGTTTGATTTAGAAGAATTAATAAATATAGATTGGAAAGGGGTCCATGTAGGAATCAAGGTTAGTAATGTAGGAAAAGATCAATTATTAAATCATGTTATATTGTTGATAAAAAGTATGATATTTGTTAATAGTAGAACGAAAGATTATCCTCCAACTATAAAAGATATTAAAGATACATTATTGAAAAATAAAGAGGAAGAAAGAAAGATAGCTGAACAGAGAGGAACATTGCAAATTCATTATAGAAAATGGAACACACTCTCTGACTAGGGTATGACACAGAGACACCATGTACAGAGTTCTTACTACCGCCTCCCCCCCCCCTTTTTTTTTCTTTTTCTTTTTATCTTTCTTCTGTTAGTTCGCTATTGTTTCTCTGTTTTACTATAGATCTCTTTTTTTCTCAAACATTATGATTATCATTATATGTATAAGAACAGATTGTATATGTATATGTAATGCTGTACACAATTAGTTTGTTGTACTTATATGAATGATTTGTATTGTAAATTTACGTTGTAAATTTGTTTGAGAGAAAATAAAATACTATTACAAAACAAAAAAAAGTAAGTGAAATGAAAATTTTCGATTTTTGGAATCATTTATATTAAAAAATATACTTTTGTCATGTCCTTGCTGCTGTATATAATTTATAAAGATATATAAGAATATAAATAACACATGTAAATAGTGTTATGAATATGATTTGAAGGTGGATTATTTCAGATTCAACGCTCTGAAATTACTAACCATTACAAAACATACATGCTAAGAAGAGGTGTATATATATTATACCGATTGCGACCTGTGTTTGTAGGACGATAGGATGATAGGTTAGGATTAAGCAATAGGTGTAGGAATAGGATATGAATAGAATTATGATTTATGAATGTGTGTAAAGGTTAAACAAAGTACATGGAGCAAACGTGGAATCTATGCATGTCTTCACATTTCTTTTTACGTTTTTGATGTTGGTCCTACGTTGGCCATTTGACATTGGGCCATTGTCAAATTGTGATCTTGGTCCAGCATCAGAAAATGACGTTGGGCCAATGTTGGGTTAGTGGACATTCAAACGTCGGGCGAACGTCAAGATTTGATGTTGGGCAAACGTCAAGATTTGATGTTGGACCAACAATAAAAAATAACGTTGGGCTAATGTCGGGCTGGCGGACATTTTAATGTCGGGCCAACGTCAGAATTTGATGTTGGACCAACTTCAGGATTTGATATTGGGCCATTGTCGGAAATTGACGTTGGGTCAACATCACATAATGATGTCGTGACAATGTTGGGCTAGTGGACATTTTAACCGCGAGCCGACATCATAATGTTATGTTGATCCAATGTCATGAGTTGATGTTGGGCCCTTGTCGAAAATTGACGTTATGCCAATATCACAAAATGACGTAGTGACGATGTTGGTCTGGCGGACATTTTAACGTCGAGCCCACATCAGAATTTGATATCTGTCCTATGTCATGATTCGGTGTTGGGCCATTGTCGGAAATTGACATTTGCCCGACATCACAAAATGATGTTGGGACAATGTTGGGCTGGCGGACATTTTAACGTCGGGCCGACGTCAAAACTTGATGTTCTCTCAACGTCAGGAATCGATGTTGGGCCTACGTTAGAACTGACATTGGGCCATTGTCAATAATTGATGTTGGGCCGAAATCGCTAAATGACGTTGGGCCAGCATTAAAAAAAAGACACCGAGCTGATGTTGGGCTGGCGGACATTTTAACGTCTCGGTGACGTCGCATGTCGCATGTTGGCCCAACGTCCCCTTACAACGAAAATGACATCGGCCCAACGTTGGCACGACGTCAGGTGGCTAGCTGGGACACTGATCAAGATATGTGTTAATCCGTGTTGGATCCTGGGAAGTGGAAAAGCTCCTTTGGAGTAGGCATACGTCATTATAATCTAATGAATTGTCCACCTGGTTCTTGTAGCTAATTGGTTATTGCGTTCCCGGCACTTTCTGTCAAATCTTCCGTTAGATTATGATGACTGCAAGACGTTAAGCTTAAATGCGATTTTTTCTTTCTTCACAAACAGATAAAATGGAAATCCAACCTGAAACTTTCTTATTTCCGATTTAAAAAAAAGAATGAATTAGAGGCATAAACATAAGCAAGAAAAATGGCAAGTTATCAAAGTTATGACAGTTTAAACTTGGTAAAGAAATATCTATGTCATTCGTAATTGCCACTACGTGTCTACTTTTTTTTTCGTTCAGGGATCGGGGGCATGGCGATTTACGTCTTTTTTACACTGTCACTACACGAGCGCGCTGACAACTTCAATCTACTTTTCTGCCTGGCTAATGCAGGGAGTGGTGTGGGCATGGTACTCCCTCCATTACTAGCTCAAGTCCTGCTCTCTGCGTACGGTTGGAGGGCTGCTATGCTAATGTATGGAACGCTATCTGCAAACCTTATTCCATGTATACTGACAGTCCGTACCAACTCAGGGCCGGGGTCAAAGGGAATTCTGGAAAAGAATCACTTGGAAGATAAGGAAAACGTGATAGAGAGGAGACTCGACACTGTGCATGACAACGAGAACGGCCCGATCGAAACGCTATCAGACGGACATACACATCCCGACGGAATTACGGAACATGAGCTGCGATCTGATGAGTCTGTGGTTCAGAAAACGCAGCCAAGTGGACCTTTGAACCAAGGGACGCAATCAGATAGAATTGCAGAAAAGGAGTCGCGGTCAGACGGATTGATGCATAAAGACGAAACGCGACCACCAGGCATGTCAGGGAGATATGCGTTTCTAGATGAGCAAGCAGACAGTTTTACGGATCAAGAAATGCGACCAATTGACGGAATGATGGCGCACGATAAACGAACTGACCTTTTTACGGATCAAGAGGCTAAATCAGACTTATCGGCGTTTCAAGGAACTAGGCCATCGGGAAGTTATACAGATCAGAAGTGTGAGAACAACGTCGATTGGAGTCGAACAGAAGAAGGCGCAGACGATTCGGTCGGTTCATACGTATCGACTCAGGACGAGAGTGCACCTCTTTTGCATATCCCACCCGAAGGAAGTGAATTAGCATCAACGTCCAGTGATGTTTGGAAATCAGCAAAGAGAATGTCTCAAGTTTTTTGCCATCAAAATTGTATTGATCCGAATAATGTAGAGGAAGGCGCGGACCAAATACCTGATACAAGACGAGCATTTATCCAGAGGACAGTCGACGCCTTGAAGACGTTGCCCTTCGTTTGGGATCCTTGGGGGAACTTCCTCTACACCTCGTGTTTCGCCTACAGCATTGCCTTCATTGGCTGGCACTCCTTCCTGATTCCCCACGCCCTCCAGATCAGCGTCAACCCGTACTCGACTCTGGTGATCACCTTCTTCGCCGCGCTTGGAAACTTTGGCGGGCGGGTCTGTGCGGGACTTCTGACGCGTGAGCTTATGGCACCTGTGAGTCTTTACCTTGTCCTGTGCCTAGTTAACGGCATCGCTCTCGTCTGTTATGCATTTGTCTCCAACTGGTGAGTCAGGACTCATGAGTGTTAAATATCCGTGATCTGTAAAGCTAAATATCGTCGGAAAATGTACGAAAACATTTATATTGGGAAGCATTTACAATTTGTGTCAAATATGAACCTTATCATAAGATCTAGGGGGAACAAAAGCATTGATGGAGAAGCTTCCTATGATACTGATAAGAAGGTTATTACAATGTCAGCAGCATACCTCAGACGCACCTAGACCTAAGCTTCCTTTGTCAAATTATGATCCTCTTTCATTGCATTTGTTTATTTCTTTATTAAACTAATTTCTTCTGATCTCTTCTCGAATTCCGTAAATGTTTAACTGCCAGCATAATGTGTATACGAACAGGTCAGTGTTGGTGTCTATGTCCTTCGTCTCGGGGCTGTGTATCGGGGGCAGGGCTCCTTTACCATCTTTGATCGTGAGAGGACGAGTTCGACCAGAGGAATTTTCTATCGTTTTTTGCGCGGTCCAGCTTGTATTCGGTACATCCAGTCTGATCGGTGATTACTGTTCGGGTAAGTTGATTCAAACAAGAATTTTGTTTGTGTAAGCGTTTCCTATTTCTTACATTTAATCTATATCCACAATATAAGACCTTTTGTAATTTATTCTTAGAATACTAGACTAGTATAAACGACAGAGTTATGCAAGTTTGAAAATAGAGACAAAATAGAGAGAACATGTCACTCAATATTCATAATTTATTCATCCGCTATATCGCCTCCTCTGTTCGTCTTAATTATATATTTACTCGAATTGATATACACATGTTTTCCTTTGCTTTGTATCTTAGCAATGATGTACATATATTTGTACTCTCATTCGTTTTGTAATTCGAATCCACGCTCCAACTTCCATCCGCGCAAAACAAAAATACATTATTAAAAATCCAACTTGCTGCTGGCAAAAAAGAAAGAAAATCGTTAACTTTTTCTCCCTATTCATGACGTCATCTCAAGTGACGTTATTTCCGCCCTAACAAGACATGGATTATTACTGATTTACTAATAATTATTGTACAACTGCAGTTTCTAAGTCTCAGCACCAAGCATTATAAAATCGGTGCAATGACCTCCGTGTAACGTTAATTCGAAGAATGTTTACAATTACCCCAACATAAGTAAAATGCTAGAACAAAATAAAAAGTTCCTGATTTTATATATATTATGTGCAAGTCACATGCAAAATAGTCATGAACCACGGCAAAAACGGTATGATTCGAATGTATAACGTTATAGCTAATACATAGTAACATATTGACATGTACAAAAGGTGATGAATGGTTAATATGAAAGGCAAAGTGATATTCACCAACTGTTTGCAATGACTTTGTAGCCTACACGGTTACGACGATCCAGTGGATATGTTTAAATCGTAAATATCATTTTAACGAAAAGGAAATTCGAAAAACCAAAACCTGACCAATGCTTCTATTGTTAATACGAATACCGTTCAACAAGGTATGAGAAACCGCTAGAATTCCAATTGAATGTTTTTGGACAATGTTACTAGATCCCCCTAGATCCCTTTAATCAAATTTGACAAGATAATTTAGAAGAAGAAAAAAACGCGGAGCTCAGACAAAATTGCTTTGAATTAAGCCCTTGCGATAATAACAATGCTCTAGATTAGTTATTGTTATCATGTCTAACATTTGTTTGCGATTTGTCAGTGTGTTCATTTATATATATATATTTTTGGCAATCGATGATTTGTATTTTGTATGTTCCTTTCACTATAGGGTGGATTGCTGATTACTTTGGGTCTTATAACGCAACGTTCAAGCTGCTGGCTGTTATGGAGTTACTGAGTGCCATCTTAATATTACCAGTGAAGCTTACGAGGCCACGAATACCTGTTTTCGAGAGCGAAACATGATAAGCGGTTTAGTCCAGATTCCAAACCGTTTTTAACACCGTCACTATACCGCAAATATAATTAATTATAAAACGGCTCCGGTAAATTCAGTAACGTGATTGGTTAAATCCTGTCACGTGACTATTTATTACATTATAATGAAAAGAGAATAGGGCCACCTACAGAACCTTGTGGAACTCCGCACAAAGTGGAATATAAACATAGGCGTACCCAGGGAGGTAGGTTTGGGGGTTTAAACCTATTCAAAACTATTACATTAATTTAAAAAATATATATTTTGATATATGAATCGATGATAGAGTATAAATGAAATGGAACGACATTAAATATGGAATAATATAATATAATATAATATGAATATTGATATATTGATACATAAACAAAAATTTAACAAAACAATTCCAATAGGTATATCATTATTTGTATGTATATATAAGAATATATATGTTTAGCCTTTGGGCACCTTCCTTGTTTTATTATGACAATTTTTGTTAGAATTTATCAATAGACTTGTAGTTGTTGTTTTAAATATGTATGTATTTTGTATTTCCTCATGCATGAAACAAAACAAACTTCCTTTTTTTTGAGTTTTTGGACATACACGCTCCCTTAAAGGGAGCGTTGAGTATTGGTATTTTCCGAAGTGCCCCCCCCCCCCCCCCCCCAATTAATTGTAACTGATTTGGTTGATTTCAATTACATGTGAAAGATCATTAAAAAAAACATGGGAAATAATAATGATTCCCATTCAAATGCTCTCATTGTTGTGAAATTTGCTTTCAAGATATTATATAAAAGTGATTGACGTCCGGCCATCACTTTGAGAGAACGCTAGCGCGAAGCGCTAGCGTTCTAGGTCCTACTATGCTTACCGCGCATGTACAATGTGTATCGCAAGCGCCGTTCGCCGTTAACACACGGAGAGAAGTCGAGGAGGCGCATAAATCACTGATTTTTAGCAGAATGGAGGGAAAAATCATCATTTTAATCCAACCGATAGTTGGATCACATATTGGAGAATGAATCGGTGGTAAGTAGCCTACCGTATCATATGTATAATTTTAAGCACAATTAGCGTGCACAAACAATATTTATTTTCCGTCCCGTATCAGGAGGACCTAGAACGCTAGCGCTGAAGCGCTAGCGTATTCTAGAGTTAATTTGACTCTTGAGTTGTAACGGCTATTTTTGAATGATAACAGGGGTTTTACTTTGTCGTTTGTAATTGTGTATACTTTTCGAGCATGGTGGAGTCATAACTATTAGTTTGTACCGTAATGGTGCAGGTTTTGGTTACTAAAGTTTGACCAATACTCAACTATCCCTTTAAACTTGAACAAGTGTGAATTGAAAAGGGAGAGCGTTGCTTGCGATGAAGAAGACTGTTAGCTAAAGTATACAGCGACAAGTCGTTTGGGATCATGTTCCATACATTTTAAAGCTATATACCATTTAAGGGGTAGTTCAGTAACTTCAGTTTTGGTATAGAGGGCGCTGCACGAAATAATTTGTTGTGAGATAATGAAAAACTGAGTGTAAAATTTGAGAGAGCATTCAATTTTAATGGCAGAATAAACTTTATTTTATCAAAATCGGTTCAGAAACGAATGAAATATCAGTAAATATATCCGATCGGAATAAATTTGGGCCCCAGATTTATTCGATGATTTTTTTATTTTATTTAAAATATGCTTACACTTTTTCAAAAAAAATTCAAAAGAGGTTTTAAATTTGTTGTTGATGATCTCTCTATTTAACCATTATTTCAACCAAACATCACAATGTCGTATGAAAAATGGTTGAAACCAATGCTTTTTAAGAGAGCGCCCTCTTGTGTTTTAATGGCTCTTTTAAAAAAAATGATAACAGGCTTTTTACTTAGTCGTTTCTAATTTTCCTAACCTTTCGAGCATGGTGGAGTTATAATTATTAGTTTGTAATGTTATTGTGCAGGTTTTGGTTACTAAAGCTTAGCCTTACCAAAACTGTACTACCCCTTTAAGTAAAATATAAATGACTATGCAAGAAAGAACGTCACAGTGTGAATCATTCGAGCATTTTATTTCAATATTGACCCACGCTGTATGCTCACAATGAGTACGATGGTAGTCTTTGTGCAGACACTGCTCATTTACATCAGTTTGTTTTATAGTGTTTAAGTATGTTTGTATATGTGTGTGTGTGTGTGTGTGTGTGTGTGTGTGTGTGTGTGTGTGTGTGTGTGTGTGTGTGTGTGTGTGTGTGTGTGTGTGTGTGTGTGTGTGTGTGCGTGTGCGTGTGTGTGTGTGTGTTTGTAAACACCATCAAATCGGGGACATACATGTGACAAAACACCATCTAATCGCGGACACACCCCAACTGCGGATGTCCGCGGTTAGAATTACAATGAGAAAGCACTGCTCGTCCACGTTTAGAATGTAACTAATTGAACTGCTGCCCGTTCTGAAGCTCATCCCCGATTCGAATGTAAATGTGAAATTTTTGTGTGTATCGGAGTGTGTGGTTTACATCGTGCGTGTGTCGTGATCGGCAAGAAAACTACTATACCGCCCTCATGTGATATTACCTGGATACCCCCCTCCCCCTGGCCTAGATGTGCATTAGCTGTATGAGGAACCCCCCTATCCTTTGTTTTTCGCGAGTCCCCATTTTCCAGGTAAAGAGTCAAGAGTCCCCGTTTGCCGGTGCTTACAAGTATGTGTGTGTGTGGGTGTGTGTGTGGGTGTGTGTGTGTGTGTGTGTGTGTTTGTGTGTATGCTAGGGTGTTTGTATGTGTATAAGGACATGACCTTGCTCATCAAATAATCTGTATTAATTGTGTTTCATTAGATAGGTGTTATACAGATACACCAGATGGAAGATACCATGATTAAGAAAGGAATTTGGGATTGTTTAAAGACTATATTAATGATATCCATGGACACAGTTACTTAAGGCCCTTTCACATATCACCGGATAGCGCAAACTGATGCCCGACGTGGAGTAAAATTTTTAAATCCGTTCCCCTCCGTTTGTATGCGTTTCTTGTCCGTTCCTTGTCAGGCGATGTACGTTGTTCTATCCGGCGGAATGTTTGTGCATGAGGTTATGGAGACGACTTTCACCACCGTATAGTTTGATTTCGCAAATTATCTATTCGTCGGGCATCCGTTCATGCTATATCCGGTGATATGTGAGCGGGCTTTAAACAACACCTTTATTTCTTAAAATAGATGTTGTTGAAAACAATCGATCAAAATCACGAATTTAACTCGGGACAAACAAATATGAAAACAATACTCTATTTTAGTGACAATTTTATTTATAAACTACTTGCTATTAACACTCTTGCTGCAAGAAAAAGAAGAAAAAGGGAACCGATTTGATCAATTGACTGCAGCAGTCAATTGATCAAATCGGTTCCTTTTTTTTTAAAGATCACTTACTCAATTCTTAGTCAGAACAAATAAAAAAAACATGATACTCTCGTTAAAATGTGTTACCAAAATAGATATTATTATTCTGATAAAACCTTCACTTCAATGGCTTCTCTGGGTTATATTTATCTATATGACCACGGTATGTCTACTTTAAATAGACATCGAGTATCAAAACAAGTGGTGGAATATAGGACGTTGATATTAAAGGGGACCACCAGGCAAAGAACAACACATTATTATATGTTTTGGTACCGTTTTGTGATATCAAATAGATACCCAACATTTTGCAAAGGGTTGTGTAATTCATAAACAAAGCAATTAATTTCCACCACTTACGGAAACACTGCTATTTCCTGGTTCCATACGGGCCAACCATTTGCGAGTGCGCTAATGCTATTCACGCGCACGTTTGTAAACAATAGATTCCCGGGCGATTCGTTCGCTCTGCATACGTTGCAATTCACCGCACACATAGCAGTCTGCGTAATTCAGACCACATGAACGCATGCTTTAGAATGGTGATGCGTTTCCAATTATTTTTTTTCTTTCTGGAAACATATTTTTGTGAACTTGTTGATGGAATGGAATACTAAAGATGTTACCTTTCTTTAATAAGAATATTATTTTTGGGTGGTGGTACCCTTTAAATTGAACCATGTAATGATTAAAGAGATCATGATATAAATAGTTGAGTATTGGTATTTTCTGACGAATAATGCTCGTATAAAGTGTTTTGTTTGTTTCAATTTCATGAGAAACATACTTCTAATAACTTGGCTGGTAAAAAGGAGTGCGGTTCGACTCTGTATCCCCTCAAAGCTGTCTAAATGCCATGGTATTTGATGTTAGTAAGCGTCCAAAAAGTAAATCAGCGTAATACCGAGTAAAGAATTATGTTGACGTTGTTTGCAACACAATTGCAGCGTTATATCTAATATATTTGATATGACATTTTGTTGTCATTTATAATTTATTTTTATTTATAAAATTGATCTATTTCGAACACATGATCTGACTTACAATTAATTGTAACTTATAATCGATTGTTTCTCCTGCTGCAACGGGGAACAGATATGTCCAGATAGTGTTTGTACAATTTGTGATTTAAATTGGACTTGACTCAAAGACTTTCCATTTTCATCTCCAAGAAATGAAACTGTAATGTACATTTTTTTTTTTTTTTTTTTTTTTTGGGGGGGGGTTGGAGATGACATTATTTTATTTCATTTTTAAAACACGATACGCCTCTATAGTGAATAGTTGGACAACGGTGAAGAAGAAACTGGGTTAAAGGAGGGGTTCGGACGATTTCCAGCATTTACCAATCAAAGAAGCAATATTTTTTCAACATATTGCCTTTGTCCCGACGAAAAAAGACCAACTGGATCATTCACAATCACTTTGTGACTAAATAAGGTAACAGTTCTTGATCGAATCTGCCGCCAGTGGGATCTATCCCAGCATGCAATTTTCGTGACGTCGATGCCTCACTTTGCTGCCAATACAAAGCAAAGTGAGGCTGGCGCGTCACGCGACCACGTGATAAAAATCGGAAGCGTACAGAAAATAGACGATAAATATCAAACATTGCAGACACAAAACAATAGAGTATAAATCATCCTGATAGGATATTTTTTTTGATAAAAGTATACTACCAATGAGTAATTTTTAAAGATTCTGTTACATTAATTTTGAAATCGTCCGAACCATCCATTTAAGGCAGGTGGCCTTGCATGTGAAATTAAATCGATTGATTGATTCAGACATAAATAGAGTGCAGCAAGCAGGGAGCAAGCACAAATATATTTACGATTAAAAGTGTAAATAGAAAACATGTACCCACTCGTGACGTTTACGTTCTTGTAATTGTTTGGTGGACAAGTAGTGCTTTTTAAAAAATAATATCTTTTTTGTTATTAACTACAAAACTATTTTGAGAATGGAACAAATATTTATAGTATCTTTATAAAAGGTAAACCTTACGAAACGGGAAATATGATATTACACGTGACACGTTAGATAATTATTATCGTGATTTAGGGCTAGGATCTCATTAAAATTGTGGGCAAATTTTTGGTTCGCTTCTGAAAATAAAACGAAATCACCAACCTGCTGCATCGTACTAACTATTCTTCTGAGAATCGGATATCGTCACAACTTAGCTATCAAAACAAATTTAGGATTTCGGCTACAATAATTGTTGGCGTACCTCAGAACACGGTACAATTTTGCTATCCACAACAAATCTCAATATAAACGTTCTTTTTTCAATCTGATTAGACAATTTCAATTCAAATGATTGCCATGGGTATTATATAGTTGTCAGTCTTGCCCCTTTTCGTATCATCATCAGCAGCATAATCATCATCATCGTCGCCATCATTAGCATCATCATCATCATCATCGTCGTCATCAGCATCATCATCATCACCGTTATCTTCATCATTCTCCTCATCATCACCATCATCATCATTATGTATTTTATCTTCATATATCGGTTATTGGGGGCCACATCGCTTTCAAATGCCTGTACTGCAATTATCTAAAAAAAATGTTCATGAAAGTTACACCTACAAATCGGAAAACGTGGCATCTCACGAGACAACTGCAATTATAGTCACAACTTGACGAGGGGATGCCGGCTGAAACCCTTCTGGATTTGTATAAGTGGGGTAAATGTAAGTGCAACATCTGACAAGGAAAGACACAGAAGAAGACGAAGATTTCCAACTACTCACTACATAGTCCCATTTTATTTTCATCTCGTTAGCGGACAAAAAAAAAAGTCTTCAATGTGTGCAGATGACGTGGTATATATAATTGCATCGTCTTTCACTGCGTACTGCGAAGTTCGTGGATCGTGGACGTGGGTGTCACGATGCCAAACCTTTCCCCCATCACGGCCATCAAGCTCCTTTATGCATCAGTTGAGGATTATGGCCTTAGTACCATTCTTCTCGTTATGCCCTAGTCCCAGTGGCGGATCTACGGGGGGGGGGGGTTTAGGGGGTTTAACCCCCCCCCCCCCCCCTTGGGCTGCCAAGTGAAAATGTGATGTGCATAGACAAACGCCATCATGTGTCCAGACCCACACAGTATCCGCATCGTCATTGGGTCAACCCCCCCCCCCTTAGCAAAAAGCTAGATCCGCCCCTGAGTCCCACTGCACCATTTCTCCTATCGTTTCCTATCCGTTTGACATCCGGAAGATATTCTAGCAGGAAACGAAATGATGCGACCAAGTTCGGAATAAGACTAGTAGGATACTTTTAATTGGGCTCTGTTTCGCGTGAAACGAAACGGCATGGAACTTCAACATTATTTTGCTAGATACTGACCGTTTCGCCACATGTTGATCGGGTAGGAAACGGAAGGAGAAACGGTGCAGTGGGACTAGGCCATTACCCATGAGTATAGGCCTAGTATATTTAATCAACAAATATCGGAATCCGGTATATGTTGAGACAGATGCGCCCGTTGTCCGGTATACTTTAGGTCTTTGCTATTATATACAGTCGTGAACATAATCGTGTGGGTTTGAACGCCTGTGCCTAATGACTAAAGGTGATAATGCTCAGATGCTTGCGCCAGGAGTTTTATAACATGACAGTCATGTGCATGCTATACCAAACTCTATCATTGGTATATTGTAATCATACATGTTTTTAGTTTGATCCTATCATTTGTTTAATGTGAATGTATTTATTTTTATCATTTTCCGATTTCAAAAATACCCGAAGTATTAAATACAATTAATATACACCACTGTATAACCGGGCATCAAGACGCTTCAATTGGATTCATTGATCACTAAAAATTGCCCACCAACATCGCAAACAAATTATTTGTAGTGTCCTGTTTTATCATAGAAGCAACCTGAACATTCTAAGAAATGTTGTCCTCAATATTACAAAATTCAGCAATGAAATGCTTTCTTCATTTACTTCCATTGTAATCATAGATAATTATTATTAAACCAATAATATATATTCTATATACACGGAAAAATACAAATTGGGTTCTCTACGAAAACAAAACTGTTAATAATGTTAAGTAATTGGAAGGTTTCAGCCCCTGAGCAGCCCCCCCCCCCCCCCACCCCCCACCGTGAGCAGCTACGCCACCGCCGTGGGCGTGTCCACCATCCAGTATTTCCCTCTCTTATTATCATTTTGTTGACTCCAGTTCGCTATTATTTTTTCTTTCCTCTCATTTTCTTGCCTTTAAATCACCTTACCCCCACCCCCCCCCCCCCCCCGCATTTGACCGGCTTAAAAAATAATATTTGACATAACAAACCTGAATTTAATTTGTATGACTAGTGACCCTCATTTCGTATTATGAATAGCCACTCTCTTCTTATATTATGAATAGCGACACAAACTTACATTTTGAATAGCGACCCTCTTCTCATAATATAGGATTTCTCGGTCAATTTCGTAAGTTGGCCACACGAATTAATTTTGTGTGCATTCAGTTTCGCCGATTTTGCCACCGCAGCTGTATTTTGCAGTTCAAATTCGTTGTTTAGCATTCGAATTCATATAACGATCATTCGAAAACATTTTGTTTGCATTCGATTTCAAACGTGATTCTATTTCGTGAAATTGTCATTCAATTTAAAGCAAGAAAATTCGTGATTACGTAATACCGCCTTCCGTCAAACCCGTTGGCGAAATTGAATGCAAATAGCGTGTTTTTTTTTTATTGAATGCTAAAAGTGGTAAATCACTTGACCGAAGAGCTAAATCGTATGAACAAATTGCAAGCCTTCAGCTCAATTTCGTGAAATTGAATGACACGCTTATCAAAACGAATGAGAATCTTACGAAATTGGCCTAGAAAACCTATATTATGAATATGTGTATTATGAATATCGACCCTTATGAATAGCGACCTTCTTGTTACATTAAGAATAGAGATCCTCTTCTTAAAATATGAATAGCGACCCTTTTCTTCGATTATGAATGGCGGTTCTTATTAATAATGACCCTTATAAATAATGACCCCTTTTTCAAATAATTATGAATACGGTAGCGGTCCTTATGAATAGCGAGCTGACCCCCACGGTAGGTCTGCTGCATTTAGTACGGAATTTGAATAGCCACACACTAGATCTACAGTCAATTCAATGCAACCGCGGGGTGAAGATAGTACGTTACCAATTATCTAGTGAGTGCAACGCACTTTCACCCAAGATATCTACACAGTGTAACGAAATTTTCTTCTCCCATCAATGATGGGCGAAACTATGTTTCATCACGCGAACTTTTGACCAATCGTCCCAGCTAGCCACCTGACGTCGGGCCGATTTCGGAATTTGGTTGCCGGATGTCGGCATATCGCCGTTGGCTCGAGGTTAAAATGTCCGCCAGCCCAACATCGTCACGACGTCATTTTTGTGATATATTGGCATAACGTCATTTTCCGACAATGGCCCAACATCATCTCATGACATGATGTTGGGCCATTGTCGGAAAATGACGTTATGCCAATATATCACAAAAATGACGTCGTGACGATGTTGGGCTGGCGGACATTTTAACCTCGAGCCAACGGCGATATGCCGACATCCGGCAACCAAATTCCGACATCGGCCCGACGTCAGGTGGCTAGCTGGGGTAGAGCAAATTCTTAGTATGTGGAATATAATACTTGTTATCTGTATTGTCTGGGATAAATTCTTTTAAGAGTTATCATATAATAGCATTTTGTAAAATGGATTACGTGGATTTGCATAACCAATCTCAAGTCGCAGACAGAAAGTATATACTGTAGGTCAGGTTATATGCATAATTTACTTTATATAACATTTCACATAAGGGCATGTGGTATATACACGGGACACTAAAAATGACATGCCAACAAAAAAGACCGCTATTTCACAAATAATTCATTTTATATTGTTAGACTTCAGTTAAGTGCTTTAAGGAATTGTACTTCTTACCATAACAAGTAAAATGTACTAAATTTCTTGGTGTATTTAGTGATGAAAAATTAAGTTGGAATCAGCATATTAATTAAATTTCTTTAAATTGTCATATTTTTTTATGCTCTTGAATATTGTTTTTTGTTTTGTTTCCAATGTATAAAGTTAAATTCCATTGTATTTTTAAAGAGATGTTAAATAAACTGAACTGAAAATATCATGGTCTCTTCGCGTTCTGTTTTTTTTTTAAATATATTTAAGCGTGAAAATTCATAGGGGCAGTTTTTAAATCTCATGAATATGATAAGCCACTTCAGAGAATTATCCGGATGCAAAATACATGTATAAAGTGAACATGATGAACAATCTCGTAAAAAAACAAAAAAAACAATTGTTATTTTATATCCGCGAAAGTAATTGGAAATTTCGCGTAATTAGAGGGATCAGGAATGTGTAATTAGAATACATACTTAGCGCTTGTCGCGACAAATCATATTAACTATTTATTAAAGGTATACAATACACACAGTTATTATTATTTTGTTTTATTCATTTATTTCGGCGAACTCTTACAAATTGATGGAAAATTGTTTATTCCACTTTATACAAATGACGAGTGCATAACACGAACAATATAACAGTATCTTTAGTGTATAATAATAACATTGTATATTACAAGAATCGTTATATTCATGTGTATAAATACATATAATACAGTGGGCCATGGTGCAAGCGATTTTCCATTTTATACTGGACAATAATATTTAAAAAAGCAATAATGTTTCCTGAATAATTAAATGGTTTTCATTTTTAATACAAACAATTGCAACTTTGCATTCAAACAGACTCATACCTCACTTAAATATACAAATGTTCATTCATAAACAAATATAATAACCAACATGTCAAGATGTTTCGCGTTTGTTTGGTCCACACCCGTTTGATCTACGGCCCATTTGGTATTTGTGTCTACTCATAAAGCCCTCCGCATATACAGAGCCGACTCGACCCGATCCGACTGGTTTTTAGTCCGTTCAGCTCTGTAAACGTTGCCTCAGGACTCCTTTCTTGCAGTTCAAGAACCAGAGTCGGAGATCATTCGAGGCTGATTCAACATGTTGAATCGCCTCCGACTGAGCAAAACCGACTCCATGCATCCTGCCTGAAAACCAGTCGGATCGGGTCGAGTCGGCTCTGTGTGCGGAGGGCTTTAATGTCTACCCGGTACACGATGCCTGAAACTTCTAATTTCTCCTTCTGCACTCTTGCCAACAAATTCTAAGCTTAATCCTAACCATACTACCAATCCCTATATATCCATAATCCTATTCCCTAATACTAACCATAAGGCTCTGAAGTGTGACTTTAATAGCTAGAACGTAGTAGTAGAACAAATGGGTGTAGATCAAAATGGGTGTAAGATCAAGCAGCAAAGTACAATGTTAAAAGGGGCAAAAGTGCACTTTGAAAAGGGGATGTATTCATTTGAACCAAAACAAGTGCAGCTAGCTTCAGGTACAAATGGGATTGGACTAAATCTTATCTTAACATTGGGTGGCTCAGGGCTAGGGTTAGGGTTAGGGACTTAGGGTAATGGTTATGGTTAGGGTTAGGGTAAGGGTTAGGGTAAGGGTTATGCTTAGGGTTAGGGTTAGGGTTATGATTAGGGTTAGGGTTAGAGTTGGGGTTAGGGATAAGGTTAGGAACGTATAGTTGTACTTTAGTAGATAGACCTAACCACTTAAAATCCAACGCTAACTTCAGTCAAGATAAAAGTTAGCGAACAATAATAATGTTTCCCCATAAAGCACACATTTGCCATTTTGATCGTCACGAGTACCATGTTTAACGTAGGCGGAAATACACGACAGACAGTGAACGGATTCAGAGGCAATCATCATTTAGAAATGATCAGAAAACCTAAACATTTGAGGGAATCCCATGAAAATCTAGGTGGAAAAGAGTACTAGTATTCAAAAGACAATTGCTTTTGTGATACACACCCAAATACTCAATCATTGGCTTGCACACAACTAATTAATTTTGTATAGGTTTGTGTAGGGTTTCTGACCCAAATTGCAATCTACTTTTGTAAATCTTCATCAAGTTTGAATGACGCAAATACATTGAATTGGAAGTATGGAAATACATTGAGTTTTAATTATGCAACAACTAAAATTTACACTTTTCAGCTATGCCCTGCTTCAAAATAATCTGAGCCATACGTGTTGAATTATTCATAATCAAAATTGATAAGCGTTTCATGTAATTACTCGTATACAATTTAATAGATTACCGGTATGCTCATAATATACCTCACATTCGCTGGGTGTTGTCGGGTATAGTCGTGTAGTATGCCGCAAACCACCTACACATGGTCATATTATGGTGATGGTGTTATAAAAGGCATATTACACCTATATATTGTAACAATACAACATCAAAGCCGACTATAGTACTAGTGCACTATCACCACTGCGCATTCACCAGGACACTTGAAGAGGTATATCAACATAACCACACGAGTGCCACGGAGCGGCTATATAATAATAATAATAATAATAATAATAATAATAATATCCATTTTTATATAGCGCTTTATCACCGAAGTCCCAAAGCGCTCGGAGCATTATTACCTTGGCTTTAGCCGAGCAATCATGATGGGGCGCTCAAGCATTTCAAGGAATAAATTCCTGCCAAGTACCCATTTACGACAGCTGGGTTAAGAGCAGCAAATGTGGATAAAGTGTCTTGCTGAAGGACACACGTGCCGCGGCTGGGAATCAAACCCACGTCCCTCGTATTGAAAGACGAAGGCCCGAACAAAGGCCTGTTATCATGTTAATGTAGCCGTACATTCCCAAATTGTCAGAGTCTGGACAAAATGGTAATTATGTTCGATATGATGGAAATGATTGACGTCCAAGTTAGCCATAACTTATTGTAGGCAGAAGGGATCTCCTCGCGTTCAAAAACTAGGTTGTTAACTCAACTAGCACATACTAGCAATGTACACAATCGTAATGTCAGGCAGCGTAATCTCGGCAACGCGATCATGTTATTTTCTTCCGCATTTTGAAACAATCGTCTGCTGACGGTTTTTTAGGCACGTACATACACTGTTAAAACGCTGTGTAAACAAATTCAACAACTTGTTGACATTTTTCAACAACCGCTGTTTGACATATGAACCATCCAACTGTTGTTGAAAACATTCAACAACCCCAGTTGTTTAAAGTTTACACAACTGTTTTTTTTTATTTGTTCTACAACTGTTGTTTAGAATAAATTTCAACAATCCCGTTGTTGAAATAGTACATACAAAACAAGATGTAAAAGCGGCAAGGGTAGGATTCGAACCGGGGGTTATAAGTCTCACTCTCTATCGACTGCGCTATCTCGGTTCGCTTGGTTTGCGAAGGGACAAAAGAGGTTTTGACGCGGTGATTTTGCGGTCGAAACTATCACGTGATTTAACACGTTTCATCAACGCTTGAACAATGGCCGCTTCACGCAACCCTTCTTCATACAACTTATCATGCTACACCTAAAGTTGTATGAAAATATTTAACAACCATTTTTACACAGCGTTTTTTTACACAGCGTTTTCACAGTATACAGAATGATGAAAAGTTAGTGCATTTAGGCCCAGTCAGTATTTTGTGTGTTTCCTCTTCGGGATCTGCGTCACTCTCGGTCAGATCATAATATTACTCCACGCAGAATCTGGCTCGGCAGTCTAACGCCAAACGTCAGTGTCTCATGTGGCACACGGCCCTGGCAAGACAGTCTAGTCACACCGGCATGCAATCCAGACCCCTTCCTGGATATGTCCGCAAGTCATCTTTCTTCTTCTTCACGCTACTGTCCAACGCCCCAATGCAGAAGCCAACCGGACATGGTGTTGCGCAGATGTTGTTGGTTCCGAAGAGAATCCATATAATTATCATCTCTACTGTATAAGGGTCTATGAAGCATAAAGGCAGCATCTGTCTGAAAATTAGACTGATGTTGCATAAGGCAAAACTGCAACATAGGCTTGAGGCGTCTCTTGCGTACTAGTATCCTAAAGTTACAGACATCATAATTTCCAGTTCGCGTCCGTGTTAATCATCGCGCCCTCTAGCGTAAAGATCTCCGCTGACATCGAGTCCCTTCTCGACATCTTCCTTATCATTATACCTGAACGCCTGCTCCACCCTGTCCCGGAAGTCGTCGACGACGTCGTAGGCGCATTCTTGCTGTCCCCGGTCGAGCTGGTGCTCTGGCTGCCCGCGATAGAACCCGAGGCCAGAAACATCTCAGGTCCTTTGGGTCCCGACGGCCTCGATTTGGCCTTGTTGCGGCTGGGTTTGTGCCGCTTCTTCTGCCTGACAACAAAGTGCACGTCCGAGTTGTCGCTGGAGGAAGACGCGATGGAGAGCACATCCGGGTCACGATGGAGCAGCTCGGCCTCTTTCTGTATGCGCGACGCGCGCATGTCTCCAATAAAGATGCGTTCCTTGTCGTAGTACACCGACGCAGACTGGCTCACACTCGGATTTGACAGCGCGCTCTGGCGCACGAAGAACGAGCGCTGCTCGTCCGAGCGCTTCCGGGTCGTGAGTGTCTGCTCGGTGGTCGGGCGACTCCAGAGTTTCGACAGATCGCGACGGAACTTGGAGCTGGAGGCTAGGAATATGAGCGGGTTGAGCATGCAGGAGCTCTTGGCGAACATGGTCGGCAGGACGGATGCCAGAGCGCTTATTCGTTGGACGTGGGCAGCCCAAAGACACTCCACGGCGTATGGGGTCCATACGACGATGAAACTCACCATCATCATGAAGCACATCTGAACATTGAAAGAATACAAGATAATACGGTTTTAGATACAGTCAGAATAGATGAACATAATCATTAGTTAGCTAGCGTACTAACATGCGAGTAATGTTTGTATTCGCCGGAAGAAAATGCTGCATCCTCCAAGATTATGATTATTAGTCTTCCATAGACATAATATTATAAATCATTGTATAAATTACTGATCGTTGCTCTTCATCCTTAAATGGCGAATAAGTAGCTTGCTTAAAATCAATCATTTTACAGAAGTCCAGTAGATGATTTTCATTCAAATGAATTATGTCATGCTATTATAGTACAAACATATTTACCTTTGTCACGTGGTTGTCTATCTTTGAGTCGCGGCTTCGTAGTTTAGCCAGTCCAAACATGACCACACCGACGTCCCTCTCCTCGGTCCTCTCCGGGTTTATTCCTCTGATCCTGAAAGAAAAGAAAATGATACGAATTAATATAATCAACTATCGTTATTATATACTGTATACACGTTCCATATAATCATGTTAGGTCCCAATAGAGATACGATGTAGAGCAGCCTCAACAATTAGGATTAAGTGTATTCCTGGAGGTCACTCATGTGCGTAATGCATTGCATACATACACTTAGTATTGAAAATACATTATACAACAATGTTATTGATTACGATTTAGACCTTTATATTATATGTGCATTGTTGACAATGTATATAAATTACCCACCTCCGTGCGACGCGCATGTAGCAGTACACCATGACGATTATCTGGACAAGGTAGACGCCTATGGTGCAGGCGACCATGTAGGAGATGTCGCTGAAGGTGCGGCCGAACCAGTTGATGGAGCAGGAGGTCCCGAAGGGCTCGTAGACGTAGCTGCTCCACCCGACGAACGGCGTGACGGTCCAGAAGAGAGAGTACACCCAGATCCCTGCGATCACCTTGGTCGTAAAATTCATGGAGAGTTTGGGACCTACGGGTAAAAAGAAATTATAAAGAAGAAGTTAGTCATGGACCTGTTACTGTCGGTGACGTTGATTTATTGTACATTCATGCAGGTATAATGGAAATGGAAGTGTTCCATAACGAATAATGCAATCATTTGCAAAGTTGCGAATTATCGCAAGTCAGAAAATGCGTCTTCATAAGCAAATCTGATTGGCTTCGTTTTTGACTTACGGTAGTTCGACTTGACGATGTAGACGAATCGGTAGATGGCGACCACCGCGTGCGTGGTGATGGTGCTGCAAGAGAGCGTGTAGACGCAGAAGGCGTAGAACTGACAGCCGACGTCGCCGAACAGCCACCGACCCCAGTAGCCGGACATCGTGGTGAGCGGGTAGCCGAAGAAGGACACGCCGAGGTCGCTGACCGCCATGTTGATGAGGAGCAGGTTGATGGAGCGCTTGCGGAACGTGCCGTAGCGCCAGAGAACGCAGATGACGGCGATGTTGCCGACCGTCGCAATTATACCTAAATAAAGAGAATTAAAGGAATGTTAGTTGTTTTTGTTAAATCCGGCTCTATGTACCCGGGCCGTATAACGGCAATGATACCGACAGTTGCAATTATACCTAAATATAATAAGTTTTAAAGGAGTATTGATTGTTTTGCTAAATTCACTCTCCCGATAAGACGGTTATATGTCAACTGAAAGTTGCAATTATACCTAAATAACGAGAATTAAAGGGATGGTAACTGTTTTGATGAACTCACTCTTTATATTCCCATTATCACTGACCATGAAGACGACATTACCAACGTGGCGTTACGACTATACCTTTAATAATATTTTGTTTAAAGACAATACAATAATTATGATTACTCTTAATATTGCCATGACCTTTGACCTATGGAGGAAATGGAGACGCGATTGTCCAGCTCAATCTGCACTTGTTTTTTGTATGGCCAGTACTTAAGGCGAAGTAGAATGTCCATATTCCACTGTTTTTTAATTGCAATTCCATGTATTCACACTTCACATAGAAAGAGCTTAGTTAGTCCAAAAGGTGCTAAATCCACGTTCCGTACAATTGAGTTAACGATATATGTACATTAATAAGCTTTGCAGCTAGCTAGAAATCCACATTAAAATATAGATCGTTCTATTTTCGTATTCACATAGGCATGTGGACAAAGTGGGACAAAGTTGAAAACCTGCTTTTTCCGAAGTCGAGCCGCCATGCTACATCTTTGTCTTTCCATCTGAAAGCAGTGACCCTAATCTCTAAGTAATATCTACCCTCTCGGAAAACTTGACAAACGTTTATGTAAGTGGTCCATCCCTCTTGTATTTTTAATTGTGACAGGTTTGGATGCGTTGCTATATTGCCTAGAGTCGAATTCTCATTATTCTCAGAATAGTGTCAACAGAAATGGATTTATATAATGACGACGTCTGCGATATTATACCTATAGTTACAAGGATAACAAGAATACGTTGGTATGCATTTCATTATTTTTTATTTCAAGTCCGAGTAAGGACATTTACTTTATCTCATTAACTATAAAGTGGTTAATGCAGATTGAACAGGCACAGCACGTACACTGCATGGGTTCCATGTGCTGCTAAAGGGCCTTTATTACATTGAATTAGTTGGGGGTTTTTTATCAGTAATTGTCTCGATTTTCCTTTTTTTTTAATGTCAAAGGAAGTTTTAACGTACAATCAGATTTGCCTACGTTGTTACTATTCTCAAATGATAAATAATCAAAGAGACTTGCAAATCAATGTAAGTTTGTTCTTATTCTTCTTATTATTAGTATTACTATTATTATCATTACTATCATCATCATCATCATCATCATCATCATCATCATCATCACCATCATCATCATCACCATCATCATCATCATCATCATCATTTCCATCATCATCATCATCATCACCATAATCATCACCATCATCACCACCATCATCATCATCATCACCATCATCATCATCAACATCCTCATCATGGCCTTACCAAGAAAGGTGAGGTAGATGGCGGTAATCGTGTACCCAGTCCGGGTCAGTGGCGTCATGTACTCTGGGATGAGATACGACGGGGGCTCGGTAACCTGGTCGTCATGGTTACTATCGACGTTGTTCTCTTGGAGAAACGCCATCTTAAAAAAGAAGAATTAAAGTAATTTAAAAGAGAATGATATTTTACATAATTGTAATGTAAGTTTAATGTTTTAAGTTAAAAAAAATAAAATAAACTGAGGACATCTACAAACACCAGTGGTTATATAGCTACCGTGTGTGGGGGGGGGGGGGGGGGGGGGGGGGGTGTGCTCTATCAAATGAATACAAACAAAAAGAGCGTGCCCCCCCCCCCCCTCCCCTCCCCACATTTGAAAATAATTATACATAAATAAATAAATACAAGTCCGTTGAACACGCTGAATGGCGTTTTCTTCGACGATTGGAAGAGAAAGGGAACCTGTAAATATCTGTAAACATTAAAATAGTGAAATTTATGTTTAACTTTCATATCGGCGGATATCCTTTGCGGATTTCAAACTAACTATTTCAGGCAAGAGCCAAGAGCTACTTTATTTTTTATTAATTAAGGTACCAACAATTAACTGCTATAAATATAGATTTGATATAAGTTGTTTTTCCCGTATCGCCTTCTATCACCACAAGTTAGTGTTCTATGTGTAATAATTATAAGAATGGAGGTACACTCAATTCGGATTGAAACGGTCATGGATAGCTCAGTAGTAATTGTTATTAGGGTTTGTCAGTATATTCCTCTTTAAAAACAAGAACATATTATCCCTGTAAGATAATGATGAACTTCCAAAATTCTTATTGAAACAGTCTTGATGGATATAATAGTCAGATAAAGCCACCTTCCGGATCGAAGAAGCCAAAGAAATGATGTGGGAAGTTTGGTTACCATAGCAATCTGATTATGCAAATGACGATTGAGGTGGTTGTCTCTCTTGAGAAGCCATATATTCATACATTTTCTTGAACATTATTATTATGAACAAACAACTATTCATTATAATTTTGTTTGTAATTAGTGCATGCCTATTTTTATCTCCCTAATATTAAATTCATATTTAAAACAAAAAATAAAAATATATACCACCGCCAAAAATGCCATTTCGCGTTCCCTCTTTTCCCATCAGCCTGAGGAAGTACCTTATACTTCATATGTTCGGTACCTCTGTACAAAACTGATAACGAGTATATGTGGTTGTGTATATCTGACAAAAACTATTAGTACAATTCCACCTGTTTTGCCGAGTCATAAAGAGTCAACAATTACAATACTAAGATTATCATTATACCAACATAATTTAAATTATTTAGTTCGTGTTCACAGTAATATTGCATAATTTTCCCATTAGCTCCATACATGCAACAGAAGTACATTATGAATATAAAGTTGAAGTGACTGCTATAGAACTATCAAGTTGGCATTATTCTAACAGCGGTGTAGTGCTGTAGAAAAGTACATTATACTTATAGCATTGGGTTTATCATTGTTTATCTAATAATCATTAATCTCAAGAGTGTATGACAAAACATTGCCACAAAATAGTGTTGAAATAACTATACATCTGCAGAATGATAATCACGCTTAGCTCTGTAAAAGTGTCATTATACTTGCAGATATTTTACCTTAAGGAATATCACCAAACACAATGCAATTTCTGATTATTATCCTGGAATTATGATGATTATGATATTATTTACGGTGCAATAGTTATAATAATTTCGGTCATACAAGAACAAATCGCAAGTCTGACTTACGACGATGAAGACGGTGGGAAAAGTTGTCAAACAAAAATGTGAAATATTTTAAAGTGATCCATTAACTTTGTAAAATGCAACCAATCAAACATCACTTTTCACGTTTTCACGTTCTTTTGTATACCTTGTTATCAGGCTTATAGTAACAGAGAGGATGAAATGGGTTTCGATATTTCAAATGTCTCCCATAATTATGCACATATATATTTAAAGAAGCGTTCGGGAATGCTTTTCGATTGCAGTAACATTTAATGTATCACTTTAACTGAACTCCATGCACGGTGGAAATCTGCGTTCGGTTTTCGCTCAAATGTACGCAGCTGCGGTTGTATAAAAATGCGTGGTATTATCATGATTATAGTAAAGTGAAACAAATTGATATACGACGGGTCATCAATGTCTCATAATTTTACTGACAAATAATTTGGTAAGAAAAAAACACGATCTATTGGTAAGAATAACACTCCGCAAACATCGGTGTTTTTGTAACAAAATCTAATGCAAAATCCAAAATGCAACTTTTTTAGACAAAGAAAAAAACTTTATTACAACAAAAAAACCATCGGAGGAAATTGTAAATCAGTCTTAGGTGAGATCGATGCTTTAACTCAATCACGAGTTCGTTTTTTCGCGTAAGAAATTTGCTGCAAGTGTGTTGTTATTTTCCAACAAAATGCATTAGTGAAAATATTGTGCACAAAAACACGATGATTCGATTGCGACATCTTCTGAAACACCGGACGGAAAATATAGTTGCTTTTACAACAACCAAAAATCGCTATACAATATTGACCCAAACCAACGTTTTAAACAAACTATCATGAACACATTCTGAAACATCACATTTGGCGTTTATATAATTTTAAAAACATTCTCAATACAATACATGGTGTATGAAATAATTCAAAATGATGAGTTGGCAATGTGGCATTTTTTTCAAATACAATCATTGACAATGACAAGCAAACGTTTATCTTATTAAAGTACACGCATGTTACAAGTAAAACTGAATTGCTCATGTATTAAACAAGTCTTAGAACAATTACGAGAAATAAATCATAATTATATTAATGAACATGATATATCGATTAGATATGAAATGCTGTATTAGATAGTATAGTAGGAAAACTTACCGTAGTAGCATCCGTACGAAACTCCTGCTCGCGAATACAGTAAATCAGTCTGGAGTGTGTCTGTTCGGTGCTATATCGCTCCTTAAATCTAGCTCTCTCATCCGACTCTATACAATCATGTTTGTCTCCACACATACGGAGGACAAGTTTACGTAACACGAATACATATAAGTGCGACCCATCGATGTGTATTTCTGGATAGGGTATTTATATAATATATACATGTATACACACGGGTTTCATTTATAGCTTCGTGAAGAGTTGAAGCCACTGATCACACGATCGGGATTTACATGTATTTTATTTGCTGGTTGTTTTGTCGTTTTTGCTGCCAATGAGGCGCGTGGGGATGTAGAAGGCTCTTTTTGACATTCTACGTCAAGGAGTTGCGCGCAGGGCGTTCGCAAGATCGGCACCCACGCGTCTGATCATCGAATCCGAACCTGATCCGAATCACCTTAAAGGCAGTGTCCGCCTTACAGTTTCCAGTAGACGGATGAAGCCGACATTTTTAAAGGTATGCCACGGAAAGGGTCTCGAAAATGAAGAACATATTATACAATTACATGTAGGCCTAGTCAGTTTTTAGCGAGTCTTAGTTATTTTGTTCAGTATTCGCTTACGCCGTTGTTCGATCACTATCTGTGCGCGGGTCAAATAGGGGTCACGCACACCCCCGTAATGCGCCGGTGAGCGAAATTTTTGCACGGGTGAAGACTCGTAATGCATGATAAAACGCCGTTGTGTCACACAATTCATTATAGGTCTATAACTCCACAAAAAAGGAGATTTCAAACTCTAATTGTGTCAGGCAAGCTGTTAAATGACATTTTCTTTATAAGACAATGACCTCGCAACTTTTGAAATTTGGCTTGCAAAGGTGGACACTCCCTTTAAGAGTTTAATTCAATTACTCTAAAGTTATTACCATAAATATGTAAGAAAATAAGTAAAGCTTCTTCTTTTTTTAAGCTGCTAAATCTCTGTAACTCGATCCTGAGGAGCACCGTCCCTTTTTCCTGTATAGGATATATTTTGTAGATTTTGGCATGATCTTGATCTTGATGGCGTAATTGAACATCTCCATACTGCATGGGAAGAACACTCAATGCGGTAGAGAACCCTCGTCGTTCATCATAGACCATTGCAGAAGAGATAACGCGGGTATACTGCAAGGAAGATCTTGTTGAAAATCTCTGCTCTCCTCAAAATACTCGAAACGCGAGATATATAGCGTAAACTAAAGGAGGTTTCCTACGGCGGGACTGCGGGCTTGCAAGAAAGTGTGACTGAGAATACACAAGACTTGCTGCAAGTATTCTGGCTGCAACCTACATGGCGGCAACTACTCAGTATAATGCAGGGATATGGGAGTGTATAGTCTCTTGCGCGCGTCCACAATTTTGAACATGGTTGTTCAAAACTGTCGATCTGCAGTTTCTCGTTCCTTGAAACAGTTATATATAGAGCCTGGGGCCGAGACCTCTAACACGATGTAACCTTTGCTACAATGCCATAAGACCGGACGTTTGCATCGTTCTTTCAAACCATGAAACAGCTGCGAAGTCTCATTGTGGATGAGAAGTTTGACCATTGCTTACGGAACCTGATGTGCCACGTACAAAGTCCTCTATATGGATAGCTGTATATGTGTTGTCAAGTACTCGAGTACACAATAAAATCGAGTATCTCGGCTACAACATTCACTAAAGGGATAGTTGAGTTTTTGATCAAACTGAATTTTTAGTAACCACAAACCTGCACCATTACAGTACAAACTAATACTGTAGTTATAACTCCACCATGCTTGAAAGGTATAAACAATTACAAACGACTAAGTAAAAACCCTATTATCTTCAAAAAGAGCCGTTACAACTCAAGAGGGCGGTCTCTACAACTCATACAAAATTGTGTTTTTTTTTAATAATGATTAAATAGAGATTATCATCAACACTTTTAAAAAACCTCTTTTGACATTTTTGAAAGAAGTGTATTTATAAGCATTTTCTGTATTTTGTTATCGCCTGGCCAGACGATGTATATATTAAATATTTTGAAATTCAATTTTACAACTATGAGAGCATTCAAAGGGAATGATTTCTCATTTCACATGTTTTATTCAATGAACTTTCAAATGGAATTAAAACAACCAATGTTAGTGTCAAGGGGGCATTTCGGAAAATAACAATACTCAAGTGTAACTTTCAATTGTATTACCAAGATGTCCTTTCGTTTACGCTCGTGTATACTGTTCAAGGAATTAATATCGGATGGTGGCAATCAGAGCCTTTTAAAAAATAGACTCTCTCCTAAGTTGTGTTTGTCATTACTTCTTGTCCTATATTTTGGTTGTCGGACATATCTACTAATTCACAGACGAACTACTTATATGTTAAAATACTGTGTATACGACAGGATTATGTTTGTTGTTGTTGTTGTTGTTGTTGTTGTTTGTTTTTTGTTTGTTTGTTTGTTTTGTTTTGTTTTGTCTTTGTTTTGTTTGGTGTTTTTTGGGGGGGGGTTCAGGAGGCTGAGTATTTTACCCGAGTCATTATTTCAAGGGATATCTAATTTTAGGGGGTGTGAATCTTCTCAACTATATAGTCCATCCCTGATTTGCATCTCTCTTTCACACAGATACCCTGTGGACATATGAGATAACAATAGATATAGCATTGCATCAACCATTCATCACTTTTTGCACATGTCAACAAAGTTACTAGATCCCTTTAAGTGATTCTAGTAACATTGTCAGCAACGACAAAATGTACTTAGAACTCAAGCAATCCTCACACACCGCATGTTGCATTCGCATTACCAATATAAACGTGGAACAAGTGTCCGCTTTCCAAATTTGTCTGTTGTGTACATATATATGATTGTACGTTTGAATTGCGGAAAGTCTCCCTGGGAGAGTGTCATCTATGTACAAAGTTGATGCAACGAGTGAGCAAATATATGTTATTGAGATGATATAGTTGAATGAGGCTTCCAAATGGCGGCCATCTTGAAATTCAAGAGGCTGCCACTTGAAGTCTTGAAGGTCGATTCAGGTGATTCGTTGGCCCCAAACAAGTGGGTATAGCCACTGAAATTGAACTCCTCTAGCTGTTTTGGTTGCTGATATTGATGAAATTCAAGATGGCGTCCAAGAATGGGCCGTGCAAAATTGCTTCCATCAAATTCTTGAAGATTGAAGGTCTAAACTATTATATGTGTGCCAAAATTCATGCTTTTATCCGGAAGTGCATACCGCATTCACTAAGAGCCCCCACTATTTGCTATGTATTCGGGCATACAGAGTGGTTACAAAAAAGCGGAAACCCAACTTCCACTATAGCAATATCTATTTTTAAAGGGGGGGTGGGTTTCTTCAGAAAGAAATTCTGCCAGGCAGGGGGGGGGGGGGGGCGGGGGGGGGGGGGGGGGGGGGGGGGTAGTCGTCGAAAATTGTTGAAGCGCGAGACCAAGGCCCAGTGGTTTGAGAATCCTGTAAGCGGGGGGGGGGGGGGGGGGGGGGTATGTAGAATTTTTTTTTCGAAGTCGAGACCAAAAAATTTCGATATTTTCGAGGCCGAGGCCACTGTTTTCGCACTTTCGAGCCGAGACCATCGAAAATGACGGTCGAGACCGCTAAAATTTGGTCTCAAGACCAGTTAAAATTTTACAAAAGGGGGGGGGGGGGGGGTTCCACCCCCCCCCCCCACCCCCCCCCAAAAAAAAAAACAGTTCATTTTTTGGTCAAAGGGGGGGGGGGGGTTGAACTCCCACAAACCCCCACCCCCCCCCCCCCCTGGGTACGCCTATGAATGAACATAATTATGTTTTATCGCAATATGCATCGCAAAAATAATTACTCTTTCATATGATATCGTA